>JAOYSI010000013.1:1504730-1531134 GCA_025775065.1 Hiodon alosoides | reverse complement strand
CTCACTCCCCATGGCGACTTACATTGCTTAAAACCCCACCCTCCACCCATTCGCGCCGCTGTCTTGTTACTTTGGCTGTACCGCCCCCCCCCCCCCCCCCCTCTCTCTCTCTCTCTCTCTCTCTCTCTCTAGGGTACGCCAGCCACTCCCCTCTAGGGGGCTCCAGCTCACCAGACACAAGTGTCGTTCCTTGACCATTGTGCCATCTGCTGCCCGGCATGAACCCTGCCAAGCTTGGGTTCTTAAGCATGAATGGGGACTGCATTTTGTCTTTCTTCAAAGCACAGGTTAGCCTGTTGTAAAGGAGGCATGTGAGACACACATGAAATTATTATTCACATTATTTTGAAATGTATTTTTCAGATGCGATAAATTGGGAAATTTAGAAAAAAAATTTACTTATAAAAATAACTTATTCGTTATTATGGGCAATAAAAAAGTGAAGTTTAAATAGCGTGAAAACCTTTGTAAAAAAGAAAAAAGGGGGAGAGATGAATATTGCTTTCCACAATTTCTTTATTTATTCTGGGAGTTGTACTGCGATGGTACATTTCCTCAGCTAAAAGAGACTGCATACAATTAACGGCAGCCTCTAAGGGTACTGTGTTTTGTTGCGTTTATCCAAACCTATATTACTCTCTGTGAAGCTTGAGTGAAATCTAACCAAGTGTCTTCTTAATGCCGCGGATCCTATGAGTACGCTAATGATATCTTTTCAGGAATTTACCGAGCTTAGTCTGCTCTGACCATGCATATATATGACATTGGTCAACAAGCCAGCCTGCCCTTGACTAAAAACTAGATGATACTGGAGAAACAAGAAGCAGAAGCAATGCCCAATTGCTTGACTGCCGTATGAAAAATGCACTTTGTCAAAACACAAAGAATCCTGTGGAGGGTGTGCTCACACATCAGGTCTCTCTTCTAGTGACTGCAATTCACGTGTCTTAATCTGCTGCTCATTCACTCAATTCTCCTTCCCATCAGTCTGTATCCTCTTTAATGCCAATAAAAACAACCAGGGGAGGCGTTGGGAACGTTTTCGGATATTGTGCATTGATAGCTGCAGAGTGGCCGTTATTGGTGGCAGGAGGCAACAGCTGAAAGGGCACCAGCGCTCCACGTTCACCGTGAGTAAAGAGCCTGCGCTCGCCGTTCACCGTGAGTAAAGAGCCTGCGATCGCCGCTCACCGTGAGTAAAGAGCCTGCGATCGCCGCTCAATGTGAGTAAAGAGCCTGCGATCGCCGCTCAATGTGAGTAAAGAGCCTGCGCTCCCTGTTCACTGTGAGTAAAGAGCCTGCGCTCGCCGTTCACCGTGAGTAAAGAGTCTGCGCTCGCCGTTCAGTGTGAGTAAAGAGCCTGCGCTCGCCGTTCACCGCGAGTAAAGAGCAAGCGCTTGCCGTTCAGTGTGAGTAAAGAGCCTGCGCTCGCCGCTCAGTGTGAGTAAAGAGCCTGCGCTCCCCGTTCACCGTGAGTAAAGAGCAAGCGCTTGCCGTTCACCGTGAGTAAAGAGCAAGCGCTTGCCGTTCACCGTGAGTAAAGAGCCTGCGCTCGCCGTTCACCGTGAGTAAAGAGCCTGCGCTCGCCGTTCACCGTGAGTAAAGAGTCTGCGCTCGCCGTTCACCGCGAGTAAAGAGCAAGCGCTTGCCGTTCAGTGTGAGTAAAGAGTCTGCGCTCGCCGTTCAGTGTGAGTAAAGAGCCTGCGCTCGCCGTTCAGTGTGAGTAAAGAGTCTGTGCTCGCCGTTCACCGTGAGTAAAGAGCAAGCGCTTGCCGTTCAGTGTGAGTAAAGAGCCTGCGCTCGCTGTTCACCGTGAGTAAAGAGCCTGCGATCGCCGCTCAATGTGAGTAAAGAGCCTGCCCTCGTCAGACTCAGTTGCAGCAGCACCAGGCTCGCAGTAATCCAGACTGCAAACAGCTGCGAAGCCCGCGCGATTGTGTCTCAGGCTCCATTGCGAGGCATTCTTTCATCCAACTTCATATTGCACTACATGCGGGGTTTGAGTGTGCCCATAATAATCTAAGCCAACAGGGTGAGTCAAGTTCCATTTAGGGCTGTCGCTTTGAACCCTTTTCATACAGGCCGCTTCTCTCAGCGTCTATCCAGGGTACGCTAGGATTGGCCCTGCGTCTGCAATTTCTGAATTTAAAGTCAGCTTCAATTGCTCACATGCCTAAAAAAACATTTTTCATGTTAAATTTATATTTTGAGCATATTGCAAATGTCATCCAAACTGATTTGCCATGTAACACATGTTACACTATCCTTATATCCATTCACATTACTTCTGCCACATTATTATTGGTTTGTAAATTTGCTGGCAGTGTATACAAAGAGACTTGGGTCTTGTAACCATGTGCATGCCTTCACCAGTAGATGGCAGTAGCCTTTAAAGTGCACATCCACTATTGGCGCACTACTGTGCTGAAGAGGTGAATAGCGTATTGTGTAAGCACCAACAACCGCGTATCAGCACTCTTCCCTGTATCAATGTCATTTCCAGAAAAGGGGCCTCCTGGGGGAACCAGTGATAATGTGAGGCATTACCATGGGTCTTGAACAACTCTGGTGCTGAACCATATAGCTTCTGATTCACAGAAACAGTGATATAGCTTATGCAAGTACTGATAAAATGGTCAAATAAACAGAGACAAACTGCAGTGACATGGAAAGAGGAATCACAGCCTGCCTTTTGAGCAGCTGTGTGTCCTTCACTGTAGCCCTGGAGACCTGTCACGTGACACTGTCCGACTGTCATATGACAGTAATAAAATCACATGCATTAAAGCCTCCACATTTAGTAAATCTTAATGTCAGCAATCTTAATCAGCAGATGTATGGAGTTCTCCATTAGCCTTGAGCCATCCATACTTCAGCGTCTGATGTGGAGGAAAGGACAATTCAACAGTTCCTTCACTCGGGGCAATGTCAGGAGAGACAGTAATCAAACTGTTAATAATCACCGCTAACAGCATAAAACAGACTTATCCACAGGCTTAGGCTTTAGGACTAGAGAGAGCTTGAACAAGTTTATTTACCTGTGTATGTAGTAGGCAGTTATGAGACCGTTAGGCTTGTGAGGGGGTCTCCAGCGCACCTCAATGACAGTGGCCCCCGATGCAGTGACCGTGGGGGCATCAAGGTCTTCAGGCGGCGCTTCAGGAGTCTGAATGTACGCACGTTCACCCACACCGCATTCATCTGCGTAAATGGAAAAAAAACACAAAAACATCCAGCTCAGCTTGACGCAAAAGACAGTGGTGAGAAGTTAGTGGCAAATATCCAAAACAGTATTAAACTAAGACGATATTTATCCATGAAAAACACTGATTCAGTTTCTACATTTTCTAGTGTGCTGCATTCTTTATCCAGGGTACCACTATTAATGCAGCAGTGTTTTTCTACACTGATTCAGTTTAAGTACAGACTGTAATAACAACAAAGTCTGATGCGGGGCTCAAACCCCCATACTCTCGTCACGTTTCTCATTTTCACAGCGCTACTCCAATGGGCAGACGGGGTAAGTTTAAACCGACCAACCTCTTTGACAGGCCTGTACTCGGATCTGATATTGTGTGAATGGGTTAAGACCCTCCAGCACCAGGGACTGGTCTGGTCCGGCAGCTTGGATCAGCGGCTGCTCACTGCCTGGGTTAAGCACAATGCTGTACTCCAGGGGCAGACTCCTGTTGAACACCTCTGCAGAGAACAGAAATTATACTTATCAAAGGAATCTGCTGCATAAGGACGACAGACGGTATGAAATGATGGGAACATAAACCAACAGCAATGTCTTAAAACACTAAAATACTGTTGATTCCCAGATAAAATAATTATAAACGTAAACATAAGGAAAACAACCGGGGTTCTCCAGAAAGATTATACTATTTCTGCTCAGTCCGTTTCTGATTTGTGATCACAGAATCACCCCCCAACCTTTATCAGCCACTCTTAACCGAGCGCTGCTAACCAGCTCACCCAGTTCGGTAACGGGCTTCAGAAACAAGCACAAGTCGTATCCCCCTAACTGCAAATGGCAGAGTTGTTATCTATTGTCCTGCACTTACACACAGCAGCCTGACAAGCTGCCATATCGCATTTCCAGTGTGCACGGAGGCCGGTGCGTCTGCGCTTTGTTAATATTCCCATCACTGACGCCTTTCATAATTTACAAAAACTGGAGGCTGATAGGTTATTTAACATTTATGAAGGCGAGATGTATTCAGAATGGGCTGATTATCTTAACAAATGAAAAAGTTAAATTATTCAACTTCCTTCATTGCTTCTCCCCGAGCAGACGTAGTCTTTTGCTGTGACACAAACCCTGCTCGAATTACACCGGGCTTTGATCGCGGCGATCTGCCAGAAAAGTTCAATGGCGGGAGTCCTTAAGTTCTATTATTTACAACTAATCACTGACTTTGGAGTTTTACACTTTCAACTTGAAGAAGACTCTAATAAGGAATAATGGCAGGACGGGGAAAGGAAAGGAATACCCTTTCAGATGTGATTAATCAGCAAGGGGCGACTCGTTGCAAATTTGCCACTCCGGCCTAACCAAGCGTGAGAAATTCTCGTCTAAAGCCATGGGTTTTAAAAACATCAGTTCCTAATGTCAATAACACAGCGGCCTACCTTGTAATTGCTTTCACTGTGGCACCTGAGGGTGCAACTTTGGACCTTTTCTGATATGATTTAGCCCACTTGAGAGGTTCCCCTTATAGGAATCAAGCTCAATAACAGGATAATAATTACAGATAGATTACTTGAGGCAGATAATCACGACTACAAACATACACACGCAACAGAACAATAGGCAGATTCAGAAGTAGCAGGGGCTGGGCGTGGGGGAGGCTAGCAGCCACACTGGGATTTGAACAGGCAATCTCCAGCCTATGAGCAGATCACTGAATGAGCCACAAGGGAGCCCTCGTGTGTTAAAGTGTGTGGAAATATTCAGAGCCAGGATCCTCGCACTCTCCATACAAACGCACTGGTAGCCTTGATGTTTGAAAACAAATGTGAATGACTGGTCACTATAAGTCAGTACGCTGCATTACAAAATAACAAAACATGAACAGATCAAACAGCAGCCGTGGCAAGTAAAACATTAACTCATAAATTATTTATACCGATATACGATAAAATATTTTTATTTTTTTAATAACACCTATCTGTAATGTACTCTTGTGGGGATGTTTTTGATTTAACTTGCAGTGGGTGTGGGCTATTGTCTATGAGAAATTGAGAAAAAGAAAGTGCAGAATACGTGCCAAGATAAGTGTCCGGCACAAAAAATGTATGGCACAGTAATGATATATTAATGAAGTGACAGTCTCTAGTGACACCAAACACCTCTTTTAAGTTGCCTTGGTAAAGGAGTCCGGTGAAGCAGATATTGCCTCTTCCAAACAACGCTGCTCTCTGGCCCTTCTAAACTCTGCAGGCCACAAAATGCGCCAATATGGGAACAGAGATAAATTGCTCAGCTGATAAGCTGAGTTCAGGGGGGAGAAAAGGTCAACACCTTACATAACAAACTCTAACAAAAGTTTACATTTTTAAAATCTTTTCCCACACTTGACTCCTAAGCTGTATACACAGCTGTGTTATAGAGAACAGGGCAATAACAACAGGGTGCGCTGTTGTAGCTCTCTACCACCTGCCTTAGATGCACCAAAAATCAAATACACAGGAAACGCACTGTAGTGCTGTAGTGTAAGTAAAGAGTAAAGGGAAAACGCATACAGCAAATGTCTTTGTGAGAGGGATAGACAGTATTACAGAGAGAGACAACTTTCAACACGCCACAGTTGTCAGGATATTTACGATCAATGACGTCCAGGCCACAGGAGAACAGAGGAGCAGGCTACATATAGAGAGATGCGTAGAGAGATAGAGATAGAGAGAGAGAGAAAGATAGATAGAGATAGAGAGAGAGAGAGAAAATTAGATAGAGTGTGATAGAGAGTGCGAAAGAGAGAGTGGTAGAGAGAGAGAGTGGGAGAGAGAGAGAGAGGGAGAGAGAGAGAGAGGGAGAGAGGGAGAGAGAGAGAGTGTGTGTGAGAGAGACAGAGAGAGAGAGAGAGAGAGTGTGAGATGGAGCAGAGCTGAGGTGTGTCGGCGAGATAGCAGTGCTTTCGGCCCGAGTTTGTATTTCAAACCTATTCCACTTTAAATCACACTGAGGTTAGGAAAGCGGTCACTTGCGTTTGAATGCTAATTGATTCCCCTGACCGATCCACGTCTAGTGCGACATGATGCATGGATGCTGTGACCATGTTCAGCTCCCATTAAATTACACACAATGCTGCTCGTAAATTACCCATGTGCCAAGTTTTCCAGCCAAAATGGGAATAAATCACCCCCGACTGATTGCTAAATAGAGATCCTGCTTAGTGCATTAGGTGTAAACATTACCTGGGGGTGTCCAGGCGACAAAGACGGAGCGAGGGCCAGTAATGGTGACATTATATGGTGGAGGGACCCTCTCTGGGGATGAGGCAGGGGTCTGAATCACGTATGTGTCACTGAGGCGGCTGCCTCCCCCCGTGCTGGCCTCCAGCTCGTAGACATACCTGCGAAATACGGGCAACAAGTCACAGACGCAGCACCTGGAAACCAAGGTACTGAGCTCCAGCCAGTCATTCAGCCTAAATAATAACCTCTCAGGGATGCTTTGCCTGTTCAAGTGATTTATATTGGCATCTTTAATGGGATAGGGTGGCCAGCGACACAGGCCCATTACCTGTAATCGAAAGCACAATATATGTGCGTTCTTATATAATCGCGATAGCGAATGACATTGCATTAACCAAATTGGTCATTTTCTACAGTAAATGAAAGATTTGTTTAGATGCGGCCAAACGGGGTCATGAGCATACAACGGAAAAACCAGCCGAATGGTGACCCAATCCTTAAACACAATTAGAATGCAACTAGAAGTCCCACAGTCAAGTGTTTAGTAGATTTTTCATCCGGGTGGCAGTCCATTGTAGCAATGTAAGTGGTCAGTAGTGGTTCACACTTTTAAGCTGCAATAAACTCCATATACGACTACAAATACATCCATATTACCTGTAGTTGCCGTATGTTCAAACAGTCCAACAAGTTAATCAGTCTGGAGGACATACACAGTGCAAGCCTTTTAATTATACCGAATGGAATCACTTTGACAAAAAAAAAAAAAGTACACTAAGGACAGTCTGTGGCTTTCCAACAATCCAGGGTTTAAGAAAAATAAGGAAACATGTGATATCAAAGAAGGCAGTGCATGAGGAGCACTGCACTACCCTGGGGAATAAAGGGTAATATTTCAGTCATCAGAGGGACTTTATACCACGGTGAGGTAACTGACAGCTAATCAACATTGTCATAAATAACCAATGAGGACGAGCAAAGCGGGGCTGGTTTCGCCCCTGTTTAACCGTTTCCCACATTGGTATATACAGGGTAGGTAATGAGGCTGCCCATGTCCTTTGTTATTCTCTGCACAAAGCTCAGTGCTAAATCAGAGGAATAAAGGCAGGGGAATGGAGCCTGGCAGGGAATTTCCTTTGGCAGGTCATCTGGATTACAGCACATTATACGTCTTCTGGCTTCTTCTATACTGTGATATAAACAAAAAAAAGGGAACGAGCAGCAAAGGCGGCAAATGTAAAACTGCCCCGACCCATCACAGCCTGCCGCCAGAGTGAACCGGCACCTTGGTTAGCTGCTAATCGCTGGTTTAGACCTATTTCTATGGCATTGTAGTATAAAGAGAGTTCCCAGGGCTGTGGAGCGAGCTTGGCTTACGCATATCGGAGTGGTTTTTAACGTATTAGAGTAAAACCAGGTCAACCATTTTCAGATTTTTTACAATTATAAATTGCTCTCTTTTGACTGCGAAACACTTTAAGACGCAGATTTTGCAGCCACGCACACTGAATAATCACGAATTCAATGAGACCGTAAGCAGGGGCAAAGAGTGATGTATGGAAACTCTTTGCATTTCAAGTACAGGACGTCGTTATTACTGTCACAGACACTAAGAGTTTTCGGTGCCGCCATTGTGAATTATTTAGATGAATTTCCAAGCAACGATTTCTTGCTAGCTAATGTGTTCACTTGTCAAAATGAAAACGGCAGCCAAAAGCTATAAGTCAATACAATTTCCTCTTTCTTCAACATGTAAAATAAAATGTTGGGTCTAATCAATGCAGTTTGTTGTTTTTAATCTCAATATTATCAACATAGTATTTAATAAATAACCAACAATGCTGACACAAGCTTTTAATATTTGTGTCCACAACTATGGAAAAAGCTGCACTTTATTTGGCCATGTTGTTTTAAATCGCATACTATTTTGATACAAAATTTTTATTAACCTTTTTTTTAAAGCTCCTACATTGTCCAAAATGATATAAATTAGGAAATTACTACTGGTATGGAAGGCTAAAACCAATAGTTAATTAAAATTTCTGTTAAAAAACTGGAATAGGGTAATTAATATAAAATAGCAACCAAAACATTAAACTTAAGAACACCGTTCCTTTTTTAGGATACACCCAAAGGCCCTCTAAAATAGGAATACAGCAATGGCGTAAGCCTTAAGTAATACCCAGTCAACAAAAAACATTCTCACAAAACATTGCTCATGTTAATTTTTAGCTGGGTTTACAACAGATTACCAGGTTCTCTCACTCACTTGCCTTTTACGGATAACTTCTTTTTTGTTTAATACAAGAAGTTCTTTGAATAACCAAGATAGTTACAGCACTGCTTGGACTATTAACTTTCAGTTCATGTACAGCTATCTTTAAATATGACATTTAAAACAACGTATTGTCATCATTCATACAGATTCTTGTTTATCTTCTTTAAATAGTAATAATAATAATAAGCTATAATGCCACTGTATAGCTAGATCTACTGGTAGTTTATAGGGTATCCACGGTATTAAAAGTGACCTACACCTGGGTTTTGGGATAGCTAAGCTAAACTGGTAGGCTAAGCTTCTCCTCTTCTTTCTTCTCTTACTGATTAACTACAAAAACAAGCGTGTCTTGGCACTGCCTGAGAGAAAAAAAGGAGAGAATGTTAAGAGCGCTTCAGAGTTCCTCTCCTTTACACCTCATTGGTCAAACTTTCAACCACAGCTCACTGAAAAAGCAGTATTTTCACAAACTATACGATAAGGAATCAAAAAGCACATGTAGCAAGTACATATATTCTTTTCAATTTGTTATTACTAAAACTCACTTAATTGATAAGCCGACACACTTACTCAAACATCTACAATGAGCAACTTTCCCATGACCTATATATACAAGGGAGCATCTATTGAAGCCGTTGAGGCTAAGTACCTAGCTAAAAGGTATAAGAGCTTTTCCCTCTTAATGATAAAACGATGTAGGGCAGGAACTGAAAAAGTGTAAGATCTGGTGGCTCTGGGGTTTAAACAGCAGTCGGTCACTCATAGGCCAGCCCCGTCGGACCTCATTTACCATCGCACCCTTTCATTGTCAAACTTTAACGCGCATAATGTTGAACGAATTTGCGTCAAGGCCTTCACTGAAAGATTGATTTCCATTCAGACCTTAATAGGTACTTTGCAGGTGGATTGAATCATCCTCTTAGTGTCAGCGTTGGGTTTTCCCTTTGCATGGAAAGTCAAAAGATTCCTTAAAAACACGCCAAGGATTAGGTATCATCAATAATCAACTCCTAATAGCTTGTTAAAGATGGATGATAGATAGGACCTGAAGCTGGGCCGCAGGCCAGCATCTGTGTGGCTCAGGTTTCCGCTGTCGCCGGAGAAGATCTGCACGCCGTCCCGTAGCAGTCGGTACTGGGACACCAGTCCGTTGGGCTCCAGCGGCTCGCTCCAGTACAGCTCCACAGCGGAGGAATTCAGAACCAGGTGACGAGGTTGGGCCCACACGCCTGTGAATGACAATTAAGCCAGTTACATAGAGGGTCAGATAAAGTCGAAAGGTCAATTTCTTTATTTAATACTGATATTAATTTCTTTTTACAAAAAGGGATGGTAGTTGAACTGGGAAAATAATTATATCGTGCCAGAATTATGAACAATGAAATATTAGACGAAAATAATTTTTTATCAATGTAAAATAACAGGATTTAACAGATTTATAATTCACTTTTACAATATGAACCCTATTCACATAATATTTATTAATTGGTTTAATGAGAGAGCATTCCTATTATTGTGAATACAAAACGGTCTATAGACCATTTACAGAGTATCCCTCTTTTAAATAATAATTTGCATTATTTTGTCACATTACTTTTTTTACTGAATACTTTCCTTTCTTTAATAAAAAATATTGGAAAGAAATTTATCAGAGGCATATCTCAGTTATTATATAATTTTGAGTGGTGATGTTTTAAAAAGCAGATTAAAGGCAAATAGTATTTTATTTACTCATTTAAAAAGTCAAAATAAATTAAGGATACATGTATGATTTCTCCAGCTAGTCTATGAAATAATGAAAGCATATGGCTACAGTGTACTTCTGTTTTGTTTTCCAATGGTAAATCCAGAATTGTTTAAGGTTTAAAATAAAAGTAAAATCATCTAGTCTCAAGCAATCTAGTTAGGAAAATGGTTGAAGGAACGGCAGGACGGCAGGAGGGCGGGCAGGAGGGCAGGAGGGCGGGCAGGAAGGCAGGAAAGCAGGAGGGCAGGAGGGCAGGAGGGCAGGAGGGCGGGAGGGCAGGAAAGCAGGAGGGCGGGCAGGCGAGTGAGGGCTCTGTGTGCCGCCTACCCGCTGGAGCATCTTGCAGCGTGCAGCCCGTAGATGGCTGACTTGCTCCGCAGCCAGCTGAAGTGCAGGCTATCAGCAGGAAGCTGTAGTTAGTGTGAGGCCGCAGACCTGCACGGACGACAGAGGAGCGGCTATCACCCATTAAATCACAGAGGCAGCACAGCAATACTGGAGATGTGAGGGTCTGGTTTTGGTTCGGTTAATCTAGGGTCAAGAACCAGCCCCTTAACACTAATTTTTAAACACCAAAAAGGATGCACTAAAAGATATTAGTAATATATACAATATAGTAATACTGAAATTATGAAGCATTGTAGACATCTGTGGACATAAGCCATTAAGGAAAAAATGAATTATTATTTCTTATAATATACCATGGTGTGCCATGCAATTCTGTTATGAGAGGAATGCATTCATTTTGTTTATTGTTTTCGGTAAACAAATTAACTGAGATTGAAATAATTAAAAAGAAGCTAAAGGATTGTTTGAGGGAAATGATACATCAGTGAAATCATTTAATCAGAATATAAAATGGTGATTCCATGGCTCAAGACAGGAGAAAAATACTCTGGGCATATTTATTTAAACCAAAATTCAAGTTAAATAATAACTACAACCTCTTAAATCTTCAGATTATAAGTAATCATAATTATTATACTGTTTTTTTAAGATTTAAATTTACAGGAAATGTGAAATCCAGTTTGCTAGAATAACACCAAATTGATAAATAACAGTGAAAATTACTACAAAAGACATATTTGATGTCATTGTAATTTGAAAATGCATATTGTAAAAAATGAATAAAACCAGAGAAAAGACATTAACACCTTTTGTCCACATTATATTGAAAATCTGACACTGTTAACCAACAGGCAGTCATGATACATAAAAAAAAAAAAAGGTTATCATGCACCTCAGAGATATAATGCTTTTTAACATATAAATATTTAAATGCATCTATAAAAAAAATAAGAACAACAAAATCTTAGCTTGATGTGCATTTACTGAATTGGGGAAAAAACGTTTGCAAACAAATGCCGTTGCAATACAGGAATAATGAAACGGCGAATCCGGCGCTCTTCAACTTAGACGCATAAACAAATGTGTGGTGATCCATCTTTGTAATGACAAGCAGGTAAATACGGAACCTCGCTGTAAATTAAAGGAACAAATCAAACGTATGCACATCTGCATGCATTAAGTGATGTCATATTTACAGCGCAGAAAGCCTCAAACGCCAGGAGGGCCTGTGTACTTTATTATCTGTTCAGTATGCTTTGCAGACTCCCTCATTTAACCCAAACACAGATCAATGTTTTCGGAACGTTGATCTGTTGTTTGGGTTAAGTAAAGAATTCTGTTGAGCATACTAAATGCAAGAAGCAGGGACAGATTGTTGCCTAAAAAGCTTCACTTTGCAAATTAACATGCAAAACGTGTCTCTTAAGGTGTGCGGGAGATTTTTATATCATGTGCTAAATAATGATTTGGCGAAATACTACTGCAAAGTTTCCAGTTAGAGAAGTTATAGAAATTTATTTAAAATTATTTTGCAATGATGATAAAAACTATTTTTTGCCAAGAGTGTAATTCAAGATTATAAAAAATATACATAGTTTAACACAGTAATAAAATACCTCCAAACAAACAAAAAACAAACAAATTTGACCAAATCCTTCTATGATAACCATTGAGTAAATTAGAAAATACTGACATTTATTTAGAAAATATATTACATTAGTACTGTAGAGCCTAACTATACTGGTATAAAATAGTATAATATTTAACTTAAAACCAACCATAATTACTGTCTGTTGAAATAAAGAAACGATTTCAAGCACCCCTAGGTTAATTTGAGAAGAATTTCCCCACAAGCCTTTTCTCTCTGAATGGGAACACACGAAAAACTGAAGGGGGCACTCTTAGTCTGCTCAAAAATCACAACTAAAATTTAAACAAACAAATAAATAAATAAAATAAAGGCAAAGAAGCCCTTAATTTTTACACTCACCCCTCAGAGTCTTTTCAATGCGCCGCTAACACGAAATGAAACAATGCCATAACTGTCATCCAAATTGTTCTGTACAGGAATGTGGAAGTGTTGGGTAATAAATGATATAAAAAGGTCTTTTATTGACAAGCTGCCATTTACTGTTTGCATTAGAGAATATGAGAAGATGATGGCTGCTGGCCCCGGGCCCCAATGGTATTGGACAGGGAGAGATAGCAGAAAATGCTTCAGTTTACTTAGAGCATTGATAACACCTCTAAATAATTAAGTGCGGACTTCCTGTCTACAATTACTTAATGCTTTTTTTGTCTGGAGAGGATTATTAAGCGATTTGTGGGTTCCACGTGCTGAGCACGCTCAGAGACTACCTTTGCTGCGTTTTATGGCATCAGATTTCCCAAGCTCACACATAATTTACAATAAGGTGAGGTGGTACGGGGTCTCGTTCCCATCCACATCCCACACAGAGTGCCTGTCTCCATGTTCCCCTCTGCTTCCAGATCAGTGCAGACACCTCACTTCCAACCTATCCCTAATTCACCACACTTGCCCGAACGCTCTCAACGAAACTACTTAAAGCCAAGGAGAAAAAGATAACTCCGCTTTCCCTAAAGTTATGGTATCATGCAACCTAATATTTAGGTCTCGGTTCCTTTTAGAATTCAAACATAAGGAATATGCTGGGAAAGCAAACACACACAAACAAAAAAACATACCATAAAAACTGATAAAAGTCACTTATTGGTAAATGGGGTTAAAAGAAAGGTTTGTTTCAAACACAAGCATGGGTTTTTTAAGGAAGACATTAGCCTGGAAAGAAACTCGCTTTGACAAATGAATAATACATTTATGAATGTTTTATTTAATGCAATTAAAGTAACGATTCACAAAAGAAGGCAGCGATATATTTATTTTTTCAATGGCGTGAACCTCACAGGGCTCATTCCTTTTGGCATTTTATAAGCATATTAAAACGCAGAAATCTAACAAAATAAGTACCTGGTAAATCGGTGCCTTGCATTATTTATTTGCAGGAATTCAATTTCAGAAATTGCTAATTAAAAATTTTTAAATTCTTGCATTTTGATCAATTACCAAGTGAAATTGTAATAATTTATTATTACAGCAAAATTGTATACAAAATCTTGATTTTTACCAGCTAAAAATAAATATTTGTAGGAAGGCGACTACAACTCACAACTAGAAAATGAATGATGTCTGGTGATTACCCTTGGAAAACTACAATTATTTAAACATATTTAATTTAAAATTAATTTATCTTATCGCCATTTCTTATTTTTCCCTTGCCCCATCCCCTCAGGGCCAGAACAGCAGTTTAAAATCATAGCTAATAATTGATTTACTAATTTACCGTTTATTCAATAGAATGGTTAATTGAACTGGTATGCCGCTCTTACACGTTACTATTGTGGTTCTCACGCTGTCTGTGTGAACACAGGGCGCACTACACAGGCAACTCACTCATCCTGCCTGGTCAAGGTGGTTTTTACACATATTTGCCATATTTGCCTAATCTTGGAAAGGGGCCTGCACGGTGTTTTTGTTCCCCCCCGCGGTAAACTACAGGTTTACTCTACGTTTAATTGAGATTTTACTGGATTTATGTTTTTTACCATGAAATGAAAAAGTAATTAACGTGACTAACAAAAATATAAAAGTAATTAAATACGGATGGGTGTATTTCCAGCCTTTCCCAGTTAGGTCCACCCCTTTGTTGGCGTGCAGGCAGAGAGACGTGGCAGGTGTCACAGGCCGGGCCCCCGGCGGCAGCTACGGAAGCCTGTATACACGAAGGTAAGAATGCCATGAACACGTGTTTAATCCTGGGAGCTAATGGAGGGCGTTGGAGAAAGCCAACCTGGAGCCGCGGAGACAGGGAAACGTGCTGACTGCGCTGGGAGGACTAACAGGCTGCAAGCGGCAGGACAGGAAGCCGCAGAGAGGCTTAACGCCGCTCCACAAAGGGAACCCCCGGCGAACGCGCGCCCACAGGCCTAGCAGGGCGCGCGCGGCATCAACACACCACTTCTCCACCAGACAGGGCTCTCGCCAAGTCTTAAACACACAAAGCAGCCGGACAGCCAAATTCGCCATCAGATTCCCCTCAGCTCTGGGACATGCCGATTGGCTTGCTGGGGAATCGCTGATGCCAACTCCCCGCTTTCTGAGCACTCCAGCTACCCTCCTGGTGCCGGTTTTGGAAATATCTTTGGTCAACAGCGGGTGCCTTAGGAATGGAGCCATTTGGACTCCCAGCTGATTTCAGGCTTATTTACAAAAGGGCAGAGCATTCCAAATTATCCAACACGTTGCCTCCGTCTTACTCTCATGTCTGTGCCTCTGCACAGCAGAATCAGTAATCAACAACCAATACGTGAATGCGCGACAGAAATGTCAACCTCTTTCTGCTCATTTGTGTAAAAGAAGAGAATCGTTTCAAGTGCTTTTCAAGTGCCCTTTTTTATTGGAAGGGCCGCAGGACAGTAGGGATCAGACAGAGGGCCATGCCTCTGACTGGGGGTAAAGGATTAGTTTGTTTTGAATGCAACGGTGCAGAGGATCCCAGAGGGTACAGGCAAGCGTGCCTTAAGTATGAGCAACAGTGAGACCCAGAGATGCCCAATCTGTGAAGAACATGTGCGAGAGAGAACGTAACAGTCCTCCTCACAAGACAGCCGAGCTGTGCTGCTACTTCTCAGCAACCGTAGCAACGCATAAACTTCAGCAGTCTCTTAACTATGGTACGTTAGAGTATTTTCATTATTGGCTGCCATTACACTTCTGCAGAACTCTTTCCCATGTAGAGGCTCTCAGTATTCACGACCCAGAAGAGACCAGTTCCACACACTTTTCGCATTGAAACTAATCTTGATTGGAAGAGAACCTGATCCAAAAAGACATTTTCAGCTGTGATTTGATAAACATAATATTGATATTGCTAGCAAGCAAGGAGAAAATCCATCCTTTTTAACCTCTGTGAATCTATATGAATTATGCATATTTCTTCTTCATACTTTCGGAACATGAAACATGGAAACCAATGCATATGTATGATGTGCATATAGAAGGCTGTTTTATGAGAACAAACAAACAACAGAAACCTCTACAGCTGCCTGTGAAGTCAATCCACAGCAAACCCCTTCATCCATTTCTTAGGAGCACCGGTTTTATTCTTTTAAGTAGCATTTTTCCTCCTAAAATCTTCTCCTAGAAACACAGCTCGCGCCAGAGCCCTAACATCAGGAGCATCATGGCTTCCCCGAGCTGTTGAGTTGAGTGAACCCCGTGTATTTCTGTGAAAGGCATATGTATCCTTGCCTGGTGACGGATGGCTCAAGGCCAGGAACACTGCTCCTCGCTCCGGCAGATAAAAGAAGCCTCACAAATCACAGGCAAGAGGAGTGATGGGCAGGGCAGGCGCTCATTGCGGGAATCAGGTGTAAATTCAGTCATTAGATTGCTTCCAGAAACAGCATGCATAAATAAATACGGGACTTGGATGAGAACACTCTATCCAAACGTGGTTGGCTTGGAGGTGTGGAGTAGCTGGTTGGAGTGGAAGTGCTCATCACTCAACCACGACACAAGGGTCAACCTTATTACACACACACCCACATATAAAAACACACAAAAACACGGTGGTTACTTAATATGTCGTTTGTTCTTGTCATTACACCGTAAGTGCATGGTTTTCCTTTGTTTATCACAAAATAGATGTCCAGAGTCAAGATCCACTGGTTTCTGAAGAAGAATTATTTTTAGTTAACTACCAAATAATAAGAAAAAATGAATAAAACTATTTAAACAAGAAATACCGCCTTCAAAACATGACCGAACAAACTGATGATTGTGGAGCCTGTAGAATGCATCTGATAGAATACCCTGATTGGGTTAGGTACCTGTGAGCCTGTGACCCATCTCTCCGGTGCTGTCAGTGAAGATGAGCCCGGCTCCGCTCTGATTGATGCGGTACTCCCGGATGATGCCGTTGGGCTGGGAAGGCGCGGCCCAGCTCAGCTGCAGGGCCTTTGGACCCAGCGCGCTCACCATGGGTGACGGGACATTCTCCGGAACTCCCTGGACAGTCAACGCCACTACCTGAAGACAAAAAGAATTACAGAGCAATTTGCTGTAATGGAGGCTTGGATATCCTACTCTAATAGAATGTCACTAGCAGTTTAAACTCTTGTCTTCAAGAATGGCAGACTATTAGGAGAGGGCTAGGAGACCCAGTTAGGGTGTTTTTCTTTTTCCCCCCCCTGTCCTGTCCTGTCCTGTCCTCCTCTCCTTCGGACAATAAAAGCCGGAGCAGCTCCACTAGGCTGCAGGGGCCCATCGTTCTTGCTAATGTGGAGGCAGGCCTGGTGAGTGTCTGCTGGAATTAAATCTGTCCTGTCTGTCAAGGTAGGAGGCTGTGCTGTGCAAAGGTTGGTGGAGGGGAGTGCCCCAAACATGTAATTGCTCTTGTGTATTGCATTATACAATAATTGCAACAGTTTGTGCAATGCTAGAAGGTGTACAAGTTAATCCTTCTCGTCCAGGACAGCTGCATAACATCCTTGGTATATCATTGTTCTTCTGTTTGTTGTACGGGTTTAACAAAGTAGACTACAAAAGAGATACAAAGGGGCACCTTTTCAAAGTGAAAGCGCACAGACATATTGGACAGTGCAAATAGGCTTTAGATTTCAGCTAAGGAGGAGCTCATTTTAATTTTTATTACCAGCTATGCTGGGTTTCGCCATTCAACGAAATACAGAATATTTGTATAGATGAAGAAATGGTTGTGGGGAAAAATGCATTAAGCAGACTGTTGAAAATGGCAGCAGAACTATTATAAGAAATAGTTTACTGTTTACTGGCTTCCGGTAAAAATCAATATCACGTGAATAAACCTGAGTGGAAATAATTAGATCTTAAAGTGGCCAAACAAAATAAATATTTTTTTGCATTTTTAAGGAAATTAATTGTAGAAATGTGTGATCTGAAAAGAATTATTTAGCGATACATAAACATATTTATTATATAAGCATAAATTGTCTATATCAGGGTGTAAAATTTTACTATTTGAACATATCTTACCTAAACTGGCAAATAAATGTATATCAAAAGGTGTTCATTAAAATCATACAAACACATGGAAAAATGACTTGAAAACCATTCCGAATCAATTACCATTACAGTATTTGCATGAACCATGATTTAAAAAAAAAAACATTTTCAACCAAAAAAATACTATAAATCTAAAATACTATAAATCTAAAACATACATAAACCTACACTTTGGCAACCACCTAATCACACTTTGCATAACTGTATTTTATAGCATCTGAAACTTTTAAGTTACAACAATTACATCTGAAGATGAATATTAAATAATACATTCCCTGTGCTTTTACCATGATTTTATCTGGCAGTCGAATTCATCATGACTGTGGTATCTCCAGTATTTCCTTCTTTCCTTAAGGATGTTGGGAAGTTCAGTACCAATCTAACCATATCAGCATTGGTTAGTAGACTACGTCTTATTTTTGGTAAAGGGAGCAAGAGAAATCCTCTCCGTTTGCTCTAAAATTGCAATCAGTGAGCTGTCCTGTAGGACAAACGGGCGTACTCACCTTGCTGCTGTCAGTGCACCCCACAGTGGTACAGGCCCTAAGCTGGTACTCATACTCCTGGAAGGGATGGATGCCCCCCACATCCGTAAAGCTCAGTTCCGTGCCCCTGTAGCGCTCCTGTCCGTTTCGCAGAACCGCATATCCACTGATCATCCCTAAGCGTGTGACACAGATGTCCCCTCTGTTTACTCCACTGCGTTATTATAATAAAGTGCATTCAGAAAAAACACTCTTCAGTAATTGCAAGTGTGAAAAGAATTGTAATGCTACTGTTGTCATAGGAAAAACGAATTACAGGTTATCATAATTTCAACCAAGGCTCGGGCCTACTTAAGAGTTAAATACACATTTCTTTAGTTAGGGTTAGGGTTAGGTTTAGGTTTAGGGTTAGGGTTAGGTTTAGGTTTAGGTTTAGGGTTAGGGTTAGGGTTAGGGTCAGAGTTAGGGTTAGGGTTAGGATTAGAGTTAGAGTTAGGGTTAGAGTTAGGGTTAGGGTTAGAGTTAGAGTTAGAGTTAGCAACATCGTTACTGGTGCTGCTTCAGTAGCTGCCTTTCTTTTTAGATCAGGGATTTTCACATGAGCCTTGGAATTAGTCAAATTAATCATTTGAAATAATACAGTGCATCAAGCGTCAATGGCCAAAATAACTTAATCAGTCTTTCAAACATGTTTAAAACATGCATTTCACTTCTCCAGGATTTCTGGTAAAAGCCATTGCTACAATGAGAACAATTGCTACTTGAGAACCAAAGAATTTTTAATAGAGCTAGAAGGACAGATTTAAGATGACACATTCACTTAGAGACAGACAGAACACTGACACGTATTTAAAGCTGGTTATCGCTAACAATAACTCGGCAACCAATTTGCGGCATGCAGTTCCGGTTACATTTCCTTCTCATGGGTTTGGACAGGTCCGGTGGGGACCACTGTGGTAATGCTCCAACAGACACAGCTGGGGTTTGTGTGCTGTCTTCTCACAGTCACCCTACAGTGATTCCGGCAGACTAACTACAGATTGGTCGCAAACCATTTGATTAAAGAGCAAAATGAAGCCTAATGAGCAATCAGCACATTTCTTTACGTGTTAAGCAGCACAGAAGTTCTCAAATGAAGCTTGTTATTTCACTTAGTAAGGATTTATGTGCAAGTGATTTTCTTTATAAATGATTCTCCACAACTTGTCCCCTCACTATGTAGATTAACCACAATAATGAGTTGTAGTTTTGGAATGAAGTTAAATTAATCAGTCAAAAGTGCTGAAGTTAGTTTCTGCTTCTAGAGAGGCCATGGGACCAAATCAAAACCTTGACAACCGGCTAATCGGATTTAATAAAACTGTATTTAATAGCATTTTCCTCTTCTTTTTTCTTAAGTACTTTATTACTCATTCTTCTAAACATGAAAAGAATAGGACGGCAGCAGGTAAAAAATCTCCGCTCAGTGATAGTTACCATTGGGCTTGGTAGGTGCCTGCCAGTCAATCTGAAAGATGTCACTGCGCTCCCCTACTCTGCTCCAGCGTGGCGGACTCACACCCAACGGGACGTCCTCTTTGGTGGTGACCCTACTGAAGGGGCTAAAGCCCCAGCCAAAGCTATTCCAGGCACCCACCCTGTACTCGTACTTGGTGTAGGGGTTCAGATCTGCATCTGAAACAAAATAGAAGAATCACAAATAGCGTACAAAAACCACAATAGGAAACACAACCGAAAGGCCATCATTGCATTTTATATGAAGTGACACTTTCACGCAAAATGTTTTTCAACAGTTTTCATAAACTTTAAAGATTATGAAAGATATTTTAACTTTAGGTGGTAGCACAGTGGTCTTCCAACCCATTTGCCTTTGAGCTATCTATCATTGCACACGTGCCATGCAACCAATACGGAAAGTTCAGGAAGGACAACGCCATGTCCCACCTGGTGGCACTGAGACCCCCACCTGGTGGCACTGAGACCCCCACCAGGAAGCTCACAGCTATTTGCGGAGAGGAGCCTAAAACAACTCCCTATTGCGTGCTGCTGCTCAGGGACTTACAGTCACAATTGGCATATGACATGTTCTGGATTCTAAGTCTAATCTCTGTACCATAGGGCTCAGCCGGCACTCGAAAGCCATTACTCACTGAGCCAATTCGAGTAAAGCTTAGATTTCTACCTGAACTGGGCAGATGTTAATTTATGTTTGTGAAAGCACACATACATTACATACATTACAGTTCACAATTGTATTCACACCCCCTTAAGACTTTTCAACATTTTGTTGTGTTAAGACTCTACCGGCTTTGCACCATCTGGACACTGGAATTTTTGTCCATTCTTCTTTGCAAAATTGCCTAAGCTCCATCAAGTTGGATGGGGACCTTTGGAGAACAGCAATTTTCAACTCAACACATTCTTAATTGCACTGAGGTGCAGTCTAGACCACTATAGGACATTGAACGTGGATTTCGCTGTATGTTTGGGGTCATTGTCATGCTGCTAGATCTTCTCCCATGTTCCAGGTCTGTTGCAGACTGCAGCAGGTTCTCCTCCAGAATTTCCCTGTACTTTGCTGAATTCATTTTGCCCTCTCTCTTCACAAGCTTTCCCAGGCCCTGACCCAGAGAAGCACCACGCTTCAGGAATGGTGTTTTCAAAATGATGTGCATTGTTAGGCTTGCACCAAACACAGCGCTTAGAGTTTAGGTGTAAAAACACCATTCTGGTCTCATCAGACTGTAGAATCTTCTTCCATTTCCTTGTCTCAGAGTCTCCCTTCTGGCAAACTCCAGCAAAGATTTCATGTGAGTTTTTTACAGCAATGGCTCTCATTCCCGGCACCCTCCCATAAAGCCCAGATTTGTGAAACACCCAGTCTACGGTTGTCTTACAAACACTGTCTCCCATCTCACCTGTTTTAAAAGGCTAGAGTTTGAGTTAAAACGGGTCACAAAAACGCACTTTTCCACCTTCCTTTAAAAACATACTTAGGACTAGGCAACATGATTGATATAAATGTATGCGACCCAGCTTCTGTTTTCTCTTGGAAATGCAGAAGCCTTTATCTAGTTCAGGCCTTTCTTTCTCATACCGACCGCACAAAAGTAAACGTGCATAAAACAGCAACGCATGTTACATAAAAGGCTTTAAAAAGGAACCGTTTGACTGCAAACATATGTGGCAAGGATCCTTTATGAAGCCACAGGAGCGCAAGAGAGACCAGCACAGTCACGTTGCAAAAAAAAAAAAAAAAAAAAAGTTTTAAAGACTGGCAAGGGAGCCCTGTATAGCAGTGGTGTTCTTTATCGTCCTGGACTGTACCCAAAAACAACAGTTTGCTTTAAATGCGTAGCATGGGGAACTGTATGCGTAAATCACAGTGATGGCTGTCGGTTGTCAGTTATCTGAGCTTGAGCACAATGCGGCCATGTTAATGAAGGAAAAGGCTGCAGCAGGAAATTGGATGTACTGCTGATTGGCAGATTTATTTTATTTACTTTATTTGGGGGGAAAAAAGCAACACTCAGTGAATCTGTAGTACCAGCGGTCAGCCAAGGAATGCTTTTTGGCATTTGATCTTCGGTACTCCGAAACACTCACTTAAGAAGGAGCTTTTTTTCTCAATGGTAAAACTTATGGATCAAGCGAAAAAATTAGATGGTGGCAAATCCACACGTTGACGTTTTTCACATGGCAAGTTAAAGTGTAAATTCGGTCAAAAATCCTCAGAGGTAAATCCACCTGGGCCGTGCATGCCCCCGCCATGGGCAGTATATTTCTGTGCTCCGTGTCATCCTTCTCTGGGGCACGGGGTGTGAGAAACATCTGGAGGAACGCGGGGCATGGCAGGTTTATGTGATTCCGCCCAGATGGTGTCACAGCAATGACTAGAAACGCTCTCTCCATGCCAATCACCATCCCACCTCAGCCCCCGCAATCGCCCCCACCCCCGCCCCCGCCCCCTCCGGCACATTAGTCTTAATTAAACACACATATCTAACCAACCAAACAACATACAGAGAGAACCTGACTGGGCGACGGCCACTCTCTCGCTCGCTCTCTTTCTCTGGGGGAATTCAGAAGCTCCACTTCTATTTAAACCGCCGCGACAAAGTTTTGTGGGTGCATTTTAAGAACCCGGGTGACAAATTGAAAATTACGACACACACCAATCAATACAAACTCAAGCATATGTTCCACTGTCTGTTGCAAATCTCACAAATGTGTGAGCGTCTCCATTGCCAAAACATCAACTGACACATTAATCCAATTGGTGTTACATGGACAACTCACTCTTATTTTAGAGTCTCCAGGCAATATCACTAGGACAATTTTGTAGTACAAACTCACTATTTATGAAGAATAATTATACAGCCTGTTAAAATAAACAGGATGTTTTCAGATAAGATTCTTGGTGAACAAAATAAGAAAATGTGGAAGTATCATGTTTAGAAAACATTCTCATATGTGCCAATTCAAAATAGTATATTTCTGAAGTTACTGTATGTTACTAATGTCAGACTGCAACATGTTTAGAAGGTACCTGTGAAGGTATATCCGTTTGCAGGCCCAGTGTAGACAATTTGCTCAGGGGAGGGGCACAAAGACCCCTGCTCCATTGAGGAAGGTGGAACTGCCATCGTGGGCGATGACACAGCTGGGGGCATCCCTGACACCCAGGTGCAGATAAATAAGGCTGGGTTAAAACCACAGGTACCACAGTAGGCCGTGGTGGCTGCAGAAACAGGACACAGGGTGCTTGGCTGGCAGCCATCCTGTTGGAAAAATAGGAAATTTAGGGAGGAAAGTCCATTATGCTGGATCATCATAAGTGACAGCAATCATCAAAATATATCTGAGTCCAGCTTGGTATTATATCATTATAAGTGATAATGTATCACTTGTACTACAACCTACAGCTGTTTTCCCTTGCCTTTTTATTTCGATGTGCATCGAAAAGCTTTGTGCACTGTAATGTGGCTTGGAACAAATTTGAGCAAGATGGCAAGATTACAGTCTCAAATTCCCCTTGGCTCCAGCACCTCCATTCTTTAAATAAAAACCCATCAAATTGTGCGGTGTGGCTTTTGGAACAAACTTTACGGCATAATAAAAGTTCCGTGCCAACACAAAATGTCCTCAGACTAAGCGTCATCATGTGGTCATGTCATAAGAGAGAATAAGGCCGTGCACGCGCTGACACAGACCTGAATGCGGAGTCCATGTGAGGGGCTGTCCGCACACACATACATCAGCGGGTCGTACCCGACCCCATTGCAGCACTCCTCCTCCTGTGAGATCACTTCCGTCTCGCAGCACTTGGTTGCCATGGTCCCGGTCCCGGTCCCGGTCCCAACAGGGTGTGCTTTCTCGGACCCGTCGCGGCCGCGGCAGCATATCGTGACGGAGACATTCACTAAATCCGTCCCGCAGCATGCCATGTCTAAGAACAGGGTGGGACATGAAGAACAAGGCTACATCATGAAAGGAAAGCAAAAGCCAGAAAGAGAGGTCTTGTAATCGGGAGTGCAACAAATGAAATAAAATCATGGCCTGTATTGCAATAAAATAATAATAATAATAATAAAAGTCTTATATATCTAATATTAGGCATTGTGTGAAGGGTAAAGGGAAATTGATAAACACATATCACCTCTACATACTGACAGAAAGGCATTAGTTCCATTAGAAAGTCTATAACTGGTATAAATTGTAAAAAAGGCCAGTATAGTTTAAAAAAAAAAAAAAATGTTGGAAAAAAACTAAAAACCAACAAAGCTTGTTAAGGGGTTATGTTGCAAAAATAAATGTAAATAAGATAACCCAAATAAATATTTCCAGTTTACTTTATATATATAAATAAAGAATACACGATTCACACATTTTTCCAGCAAGTGCTGTTCTTAATTTATCTGGGTATGTAATTTAACTGTTATATTTAAATGAAAATTGCACATATTCTTCCTGGGTCAGACCGTCTATTACAATTACTCTCGAGTCATTATGGCTTCCAGTAGAAACTTGCCATAGAAGGCATCTTAAATGTCCCACCTCACAAAAAGAGATTGGTTAACATTTGCATGGGGGCAAGATGCTAAGAAATAGGAGTTCAGAAACCGGGTGTGTTGAAGATGAGCTGTACATCATGGTGAAGACTACCTGGTATCCAAGTGGGATAGGATATAGTCTCCTGCTACTGTTAAGGCTGTGTGAGTTGATTTGCAATTAATTCACAACGTCTGGTTTGGAAAAAGCTTAATTACCGTCTTACCATATGCAGTATTAACGTCCCTGGCTGTGGTGTACCTGTGCATGTGTGTGTTCGTGTGAATGCAAGAGTCATGTAAGATCCACAGGACTGAAATGACGTGGCGCGGCCAAACAATTTCCATCATGTCCATTTCCTGAGCATTGAAGTCACCTGCTTGCATTTGTACCTCCTAAAAACCATTACTGTTAAAGAATCATTCCCGTAATGCCCCCTGACCATGTAACCTCTTTTACAAGCATGCTGACAATATAGATATTTCAGAACAGAAAACTTGACAGAGATAAGATTTTGACTAATGCAAGATATCTACTTTCTCTCTAGAGAGAACCAAATACTGAGTTTGAATATTTTTTAAACATGAACAAATACGCTTCTTTTTTATCCATGATGTATGTAGAATATTTAGCTCTTAACGTATTATTGCCATGAATCCAAATAATTCTTTATGTTTTCCATGGATAACTTGGATAACTAAATGATTTTCCAATGACTTGGTTCGAGGGTATCTGTACTTTCAGTGAATAAATGCCAGACTTGATATTGGGCTAACGGGCGTACTGTTTCAGAAGTTAAAAAATAAAATCACCATAATTTCTCCTCAAGTTGGACCTTCAATGTGAGTAACTTTTCTTTAACACACTGATCATTAGTTATCGCGTGTTTTATATATATATATATACACACATTTTTTTTTTTTCAGGTACCACCTGGATGAAAAGGAAAATTAAAGAGACCTTGACACAAAACTGTCACGTCTCTCAGTCTCTAATGAGTCTGACACAATCCGGGAACCCTCTGGGTAAACCACATAAAGGCTTTCTGGCTTCTGAAGCCTATTTGGGCAAAATATCAAGTCATTTTGGACGTGCATTAGGAGTTATTTTCAAACAAAGCACAAACCCATTATCTCAAAGGAATGTGTTGTTGCGACGAATGTAAAGAGTTAACATATTTTCCAGTATATTATTACCCATGAAAATAAACCAAATTACTATATATTAGTACCCCATCTTATGATCTTATGACGAAGAATTATGATTTTTTCCCCGATAACCTGTATTCTGTGAAATGGTAAAAAACAGTTGAATTGAGTTTATATTATTTTATATTTGCCCATAAGAGTTACATTATTCCATTCACTCAAAATTTTCTACAAACATTCAAAAGACCTGGCTTGAACTAAATGCATTTTACACATAGACAATTTGGCAAGCACAAAAAGGACCTCTTAAACAATGGACTTTTTTTCAACAAAGGGTTTAATATTCGTCTAACAGGAAGTGACTCCTGTTTTATTTCCTTGGGTAAACCATCACTACTTTAATTACTATCAACCTTGTTCCAGTATGATAAATTGCTAATTGCTTAATACCCTAATCAGTGTTCATTCTTTGCACAGATAAACTGTGACAGCGCCATTAATTTAAATAGTAATTTCACTTAACAGCCAAAACGGCACAGCAGATTTTTATGCAACGTTTTCTAGAGACTGCATCCATCACTGCAGTATTCTGACATAAAGATGTCTGACGCGCACTAACTCACTTAGGGACAGCAGATGTTGCAGAGCCTGGTTTGGTGGCAATTCCCATGGTGCATCACTTCAGCTTGAGTGACTTGCAAATCACCAGCTCAACAATTTCTCAACAGCTTCGGGGGGGGGGGGGGGGGGGGGGGGGGGGGGGGGGGGGGGGGGGGGGGGGGGGGGGGGGGGGGGGGGGGGGGG
>JAOYSI010000013.1:1480736-1504630 GCA_025775065.1 Hiodon alosoides | reverse complement strand
GCTTAACTTCAGCTTTTTTGACTTGCAAATACCCAGCTCAAAAATTTATAAAATGCTTCCCCCCCCCCCCCCCCCCCCACGTCCCTCCTTTTTCCAACTCCAGCATTTTTCATGACATTTTTCACAATCCTTTGAACTTTGACACTATGGCCTGGAGTAATTGCCCCCCTCCCCTTTCCTTTTGACACCTGAAACGGTTTCTCCTTCAAATTTTAATCAGGTGGAATTTGTTAAACAAAAGTTAATTCACTTCTGATTATAACATACAAATCATACAAATGATACTAAATACGGACAAGAGCCTCAGTGGTCCAACTAAACCTTCATTTACTTCAATTAAATCTAGCAGTGTTCCGCGGGGGGAAAAGGCTTGCTCGCCTGTTTTGTAGAAGTGTGAAATTGTTTTGCTAATCTTCAGATTTGTGATGGATTTGCATACATTGTTTTGAGTGCAAGGGAACAAAATGAACATAAGGTGCTTAGGCTCTGTGAATTAAGGTTCATTCACTTAATGATAAGTAAATATTTACCATGCAATGAACAACAGATAAAAATGTGTGCAGTGGATTACAACAAGCGTTTAGATACAAAACTGGAACTTAAAACAAACGAAGCTCTTTTAAATACCTGCATATATAAATAAAATCATTCTTGACACAGCATGACACATTTTCAAAGTCATGATGGAGGAGCAGAATCACTGCTCCATTGTTTGAGACAAAGGAAAACACTGGTGTTTGAGAACGGTGGCCATTCGTCTGGACAGTCTGGTTTTTAGCCCGTCTGTTCCCCGTTCGGTACACCGCCGGACGCCTTTACGTCAGGTATTTTTATTATTATTCTGTCAAGTTGACAGTTTTTGGCTTTTAGAATGTTAATATGTCTGCTCAAATAAAATATACAGTTGCCACGACGACTTCTACTAAATATATAAAAATAGAATGATAAATAAATGTGTTTTTTATCGTATATAAGCCACCGACGGAAGCCACTGACCAAAGCCCAATAGAATCATTCGCACAATGATAAAAAAGCAAGGTCCAAGGTTTAACAAAACATTATAACGAGAGTTTCTCTCGTGATTAAATCCAAATCATGCTTCCTTTGTCTGGATTTCTCTTTGGGGACCTTTCAGCCATAGAAAACCATTGTCCGCTCATCCTTTTATTTTTAAAGACACACATTCCGTAAAACTGCTCTTGATTTATTTCTCATCGTCTGTAATACTTTGCAGGTGAATGTAATAATCAACACAATAATAACAGTTAATTTAACTTATTTTGATTCCCTGTTTGTGCCAACTGTGCCATTAAACCTGTCAGGCACATTGACCAGATCAGGTGTACACCACCACCTCTAACTTACACAATCAATCGATGAACTAACCACTTTGGCTGGGACCAAATCAAAACTCTGAAAATCAGAACTGAGTGAGATTGTCTTTGAAGACATATAATCTAGGTATTTAATAAGTTAATTGCCATTTGAGTTTTTGTCAATAAGCATATAGCAGTAGAATGAGATCATACTGTACTTCAGATTTTTAAAATGTCTAAGAGAAGACGGCCCTAGATGAAACGCGGCGACTGCACTACATTTACTATGTAGACGTGTAAGCCATGCCAGAATGTATGTATTCTTAGCTCCCTACACATATATCAATGCACACATGTTGTTTAAGTAGTGTACCTGCCTAAATGCATATACACTATATGGACAAAAGTATTGGGCCACACCTCTTAATCATTAAATTCAGGTGTTCGCCTTTACAAACATTTGTGAAAGAATGGGTCATTCTAAAGAGCTCACTGAATTCGAGCGTAGTACTGTAATAGTAATTTAGTGAAATGTCTTACCTCCTAGATATTCCACGATCGACTGTAAGTGGTATTATTGCAAAGTGGAAGCGTTTAGGAACCACAACAACTCAAACTGGCAGACCACGTAAAGGTACAGAGCGGGGTCGTCGAGTGCAGAGGCGCATAAAAGTTGCCAACGCTCTGCTGACTGAATAACTGCAGAGTTTAAAACCTCCTCTGGCATTAACATCAGCACAAAAACTGTGCACCATTACATTACCAAGCACAATGCCAAGCGTCGAATGGAGTGGAGTAAAGCACACCGCCACTGGAGTCTGGAGCAGTGGAAACGTGTACTGTGGAGTGACGAATCACGCTTCTCTATCTAGCAGTCTGATGGACGAGTCTGGGTTTGGCGAATGCCAGGAGAACATTTCCTGCCTGACTGAATTGTGCCAACTGTAAAGTTTGGTGGAGGAAGGATAATGCTATGGGGTTGCTTTTCAGGGGTTGGCCTAGGCTCCATAGGTCCACTGAAGGGAAATGTTAATGCCTCAGCTTATCAAAAACATTTTGTAAAATTCTATGCTTCCAACTTTGTGGAAACAGTTTGGGGAAGGCCCTTTTCTGTTCCAGCATGACTGTGCCCCAGTGCACAAATCAAGGTCCATAAAGGCATGGTTGGATGAGTTTGGTGTGGAAGAACCGCACAGAGCCCTGACCTCAACTAGAACTAGAACAGAGATTGCGAGCCAGGCCTTCTCGTCCAACATCAGTGTCTGACCTCACAAATGCTACTCTATTCAAAAGTTCTGGCAATTAATTTAGGTGGAATTTTGTGTTTTGTAATTAGCAGGTGAGCCATGAAAGTAAGCGGCGGTGTTAATAGCTCAAGGATATTACTAATGGTTATAGTAACTTAATAGAAAACTCATCACCATAAATACATTAAAGGAAATGTCTTGATGTATTCTCTCTGTGCTCCATCTTTAAAAATCCCGACATTAATAGTTGGAATGAACTCCTATTTGCCATTTGTGTCTCATCATTTGCAAGACAGTTTTGGCAGTACAATGCAGGGACACGTGAAATATGATTAAATGCTGGGCCGTAACAAATGCTGTAGCTCATCTCCAACAGCAAAATGTTTAACTATCAGGGTAATATTTGTTGGCAAATGGTCCCTGTGTCCTTGAAAACATATTTGATTATTATGTTTTTAACATCATCACAGCCAGTTTCATCACCCAGTATCATGGTGGTGCTCACTAAGATAACACCCTCAGCCCAAAAGCTTTTAACACTTGGGCGGTGCAAATATTCAGATTTAACCTTGAACATTTCATACAGGCGTTGTAGCTCAGTGCTTTTACGAACAATACACAGGCCCTGGTACTGGCATGATTGTGTTCGGGAAGGAATGCAATTTCCCTTGCGGACCGACACATAGCAATCCTATTGACAGCAGAAAAGGTGAAACCGATACCCAGCATTACTTCAACTTCATCTCCAGTGGAGTCTGTGTGATGCCTGCCCTCTGCATCACAAAAGTGGTCACATTATGAGGAAACTCAAACTCCAGCCAAGCAATGGCAATACAATAATGCTTAATATTCTTCACTCATGTTTTCACTAATACGCTTTAAGCATCGGCTAAACAGGAGATCGAATATCCATGTTTTTGTTTGCTTGGATTTAATCTTTTCAAGTTCAATGCAAAATACAGCTTGGAACAAAATGATATAGATATTATTGACATTAGGTATGTTTTGCAATATGCATTTCATTTGATTTATTTTCACCACAGATTTAATTTGTGCTAAAATTCAACATTATATACCCTATGGATACTTGTTTTCAGTCACAGTTTATAGCATGTCACCCAGAATTCTTCCTCCCATCTGGATGTAAGGTTTGATACCTGACACCACTGAGTGGAATGTGTGATAAATCGCACTTTTGGGATTCAATAATCACATTTCACTCCCATATCATCTGGAACACTGCGGGATATCCTTGGGATGAGTTTATGGTCCTCTTTTCTTCAGAGTGTCTGTGTGAATGAGCGCATTCAATGCATTAAAACAAGGGCTTAACGTGTTAAATTACTAATCAATAATACGTACGAACAAATACCCATAACTGCAACCAAACAAATGATTTTTTAATTGGTGTGTGTGTGGACGGCTTGTGAATTAAAAATTTACACTAACTCTGTCATTTGCCAATTCTGTGTCCAGTTTGTATACACACCACAACTACAGTACTGTTTACTTTGGATATGCACTGTACGAGCACAAGTTACGAGTTTGAGTTCTAACATCTACGAAAGGGCGTGAATTGATTCGCCATAGTCTTTTTTTGAACACCGGAGTCGTGGTTCTGTAGGCGTCCCCCCCCACTCAGTCAAAGTGGCAGGAAGAACGAGAGACCGCCTTTTCACTTGGAGTCAACGTCAACCGACCTCGAACGTGAGGACTAGCGAGATGCTCCACATTTGATACCGTACCCAAATCCCCCCCCTCCCCCCCTTACGCACAGCTCTAAATATAAAACCTTGAGAGCGCCAAGGTACCCTACCAAGGTTAAGTAGCCAATTCCATATTTAAAAGCCCAAAGAGTAAAGAGCAGAGGCAGGAGCGCACGGCTGGAGCCCCCAACCACACAGTTTGACAGTGTGGGTTCCAAGCAATGGCCTTTAGTTGTCCTAACGGCGCTATTCATCATGCCATATGCTCTCTCCAGGATGCGCTCCTTATGGATGGATTTTTCATACAGTGTATTTCAGTACCATAACCCAAGAAGAGCGCGTGAAGCAGAAAACTCTCATCTCGTTTGAACGTTAACTAAATCTCAGTGACGAGCAAAGCAACAAAGCCGCAGATGTTTAAAAGTATTTATACATTGTGATAAAAGACAGCGACTTTGTTCATTTGGCAATTGGATTAAAGTATTTTGCCGAGTAACACTTTAGGTACAGAGATTTTTTTTTCATCATTCATTTTTTCATTCAAGTATAATTTTGGTGAATACATTGATTGATAACCAATTTTTTTTTACACCAAAAGGTTGGTACGACAAATATACAGAATACCAAAATCCGTTAAAATAAATATATGACAGAAAGTTATTCGGATATTTTAAGCGGATAAAATGCCTACAGCCCAGTCCATCATCTTCACTAAATTAAATTTCTACCTTGTGGCATGGGAAACTTTCAATCTTTCTGTCAACATTTTTGCTATTCTACTGCTTTGCATGAGTTGTAAACTAATCACACAAATTGAAGATAATTATTTCAGCATGCAAACGTAAATACCATCATTTATAATTTAACGTGGTAAAAATGTACCACTGTGCAATAGAATAAGTAGCAACGCATACAATCGTAGCAGCAACATCGGTCCACTGAATCAGCAGGGTAATAATATCATTTCAACCTTTAAGGTCATGCAATGAAATATAACTGAAACAATTTAACCTCCTTTGCCTTCCTATCCGGTATTTGGAAAATGGAATGATTGCAAACTTACGCCCACCGCTCATGTCGCACGGAAAGGAAATATACTTATAACACATTCGCAACACATTGTGTTTCGCCGCCACTACAATTTATTTTTTGGCATATAGTGATCATTGTTGTGCCCACATGCATAGACGGACATTTTGGCAGAAACCTTGCTGGTATTCTCAACCTGCTCAGCTCAATCATCCGCAATTGTGAAGGAGCTGTCCCATTCCACACCTCTACAAGCCTAGGTCCCTGCTGGAGCATGGATTTACACAGGTCTCTGTGTGGGCCTGCTGATGATCACATGTTTATTCACATCTTTAGACACCGGAGCATTTTCAATCTATTTGATACTGCCAAGTTTTTAACCATCCCCATATCCATATTTAACAGCTGTTAATTATTTTTCTGCAATGGATTGCAAAGGGAAATGATGCTAACTAGCCCAAACACAACCCAAAGATGACATTGTATTTGTTCTCTGCCTGTGAAGGGAAATGATGCTAACAAGCCCAAACACAACCCAAAGCTGACATTGTATCTGTTCTCTGCCTGTGAGGGGAAATAAACTACCCAATGATGTGACTTTGAGGAGTCACCGTCTCACCTGACGCAGGGGCGTGTCCCATCCCCTGCTCCTCACCACCACAGCACACCATGTCTTTGTCCAGCACCTGTCCCCCGCAGCACAGCGACTGGAAGCCATCGTGGAGGGCCCCGCCGCAGCAGATCTGTCCACCGGACGATAAGTACGGGTGCCCCCCACAGCAGGCGTCTCCAAGCCCCACCGCCACATGTGTCTGATCGCTGTTGGGACAGCACACCTCACCTGAGAGCACCAGATGGGATGCAGAAATAAAAGGAAATTACATTACATTGCACACCTAAATCTATTGGAGGGGGCTAGGCGGTCATCGTAGTCTGAACCCCTGCCTGATCAGCACTCTGCAGGAATATGCTATTACCTGGCTGGACTTGGGTGTAATACCCTGCGCAGCACTGGTGCTCAGGAAGGGGAAGGAGGAGCTGTCCCCCGCAACACACCGTCAGAGAGGCATTGTGGGTGGGCAGGTAGTGGTCCCCGCAGCACTGGTTGCTGGGATTACTCCAGTAGACTACCCCTTCACAGCAAACCTGGACACAAATATACCCAGAGTCACAGACATACCCACTCCACTGTACCAGAGATAATCAGGCATAATCTTGTTATGTGGCACATTACATTTGTTCAAAAATGCTAAGTTGACATACTCTCTCAATCACAAGTATCTGACATACAATATATTAAACTATTGTTTTTGAAGTTTGAAGTACAAATACGAGCAGCACTGATTTACAAAAAAAAACTCCATATGATTTTGTTTTGTTAGGGGTTAAGAGGCTGGTATGGAGTTTCATGTACTGGACTTTTATGACTGGGCTGAAAGCTGCAGCTCTTGGTTGTATTCATTAAAGGCTCATTTATAATTTTATGTAAATCGCTACAGACGTTGCTGGACAGAAATAATGTGAGCAGCAATAGTGCCTTTCACCAGGATAATTGGAAACCAAGTGAAGCATCCTTAAAGTGACAATGACCAATATCCTGTAGGACCAGGTTAGTTACCCTGCATCTCTGACACGAGTCCTAAACGAGCGAACCTTGGACACCCCAGACTTTGTTGTTTCATGTACAGCTATATAAAATATTGCCATAATTATACGGGTGCACCACTTGAGAGAATAATTGATCTTTTCTCGTCCATTCTCTTCGTCGGAACCACACAACACATAGCACACGGAACATTTCAGGATGTGCTTCATGTTAGTAAGAACCAATGAGCGGAGAAGAAGGGTGAGGCCAAAGGAATGGCACATCTCAAAAAGACTCCAGGAGAAAAAAGAATCAGATTTTACAGCTACTGGTGGACGCTGGCGTGGGTGTGGGTTAAATAGTTAATTACGATGGAAGCGTAGAGCACTTTTTTTGGACTCTCGCTCTCATTGTGCATCCAGTTTGCGAAGAGTCTGGTCTCAGTTTAAGTGAAGCTTCAGGCTGCTACCAATCCTCTCTTGTAGCAAAGCAGCTGCTAAATTTAGTGGAGCTTGACTCTCTTTTGGCAGGATACCAGGGCAGAATGGATTTTCTACAGCACTGCGATGATACTCTTGTGGCGTCTGAAAATTCCCTATCGCCTTGAGCAACTGACATTGTCCTTACCTTTGGCTTTTTGAGGGACACCAGCATGAGAAGTGTAGAAATACATAAATTACCTAAATGTCAGTTTGAAAATTTGCCAAGCGGTTTACCCCTTTTAAACCGAGTGTAAGTGTGAATGAACTTTACGGGCATATAAACCAATCTAAGTCTAAGGGTTACACATCCTTACACAAACAATGATGATAACCATATTTTTAAGACCATGGTTTTAAAATAGATGAATGATGTTGCACGGAATCGCTGTGAAGCATGAGAAGGTTGAGAAACCCACTTACAAAAGCATTACAACGGTTACACCCGAACTGCACAACCAGTTTGAGTATCTTTCTAATCATTACCTAATCACTACCTATTATCTTAACAACAGTTACACAAACTGTAGAGTGGCTGATGATTTTGGATTAGCAAATGTTATGATGAGAGTTTGAATCTCAATAACACATATTTTATGATTCTGATATCTGACATTATATGAACACGACAAGAGGCTAGATCGACCAAAAGTGGGAAGCAGAACTTCGGGATAGAAAAGGTCACAATTCGTAAACATTACCTCAAGTAAAACCATTCACATTTTTATGGTCTGCATTACAAGGGAAGCCCTTGTCCTTCTGTAGGTTGTCTTCTTTGTCTTTACCTCCCTCATGTATTACTGTCTGAGTTGAATATTGGGGATGTTTGGTCTGCGCTCGCTTGCCAAGTTGGCTGGCTTTCAATGACATTAGGATTGCAGCAATTGCAGAAGACAAGTTAATCTGTTTACTGAAAACAATTGCGAGGCTTGTGTTTCATGCATACATAACAAGTATTTCAATCAGTATGCTGCTGTCATACCTAGCGGCAAGGTGTACCTTTCTCCCTCACCTGTGATTACCCCTACTGTAGCAGGAAAGTGTGTTAAAAATGACAGGGTAGTTCTTTAATGGTGTGGAGAGTGAAAACTTTACAACTGTTTATCGTTTAAAAAAATGGATTTGGGATTTGATTACAAAACTAGAAAAATGTAGGGTTATCATCATACGCTTGGTTTCCTGAAATAGAAATAATGTGTTTTTCCCTTTAAGAACCCCGGAATTCAGAGCAGTATGCCAAGTAATTGCAATCTTGGTCGTCATTTTAGATCATCCTATTTTATCACAGAGCAGCTGTGGCACCTTAGCGAAAAAAAGAGTGATAGTTAATATTTTTGTTTAAGGAAATAAGGAAATGATCATAAAGTTCCCTTTCAAATACAAAACATGAACCATCACAAATGGGTAAGTATACCCAATCCAAAGAGAGACCATCAATTTCACCCTACTGGGCGGTGGGTCCAGACCTCGGAGGCCACCTCCAGCACTCTTTTCAGAAATCAAGGGCACTGGGGGTCTACAGCGTTCAACCGACAGAACCTGGTGAACGTGTGCGGGGTTGCCCATATGTCCATGCATTGCAGATGTCCGTGACCAGTGCACCCTGTAACATCTTTGACAGGAAGTCTGTGGCCGTGTTTATCAGTATCAGAAAGGGGATGCGCCCGAGACCAGAGAAAAATCCTGGTCACCAAACACTGGAGATTGGGCGACCTCATGCCACCCTGATGGTTGACGTATGACACCACTGTCGGGCTCTCCGTTCGGACAAGCACGTGTCCCCTGTATCTCCTTCAGAAAGGATGGTATGCTACGGAAACAGAGGTAGCCTGTAGAGGTTTATGAGGCACCCAAATGCCCAGCACACCCCACGCAGAAGTCTCTGGAAAGCTACCACAGGGAGAGCGCTGGAAAACGTCTAGACAAGCTACAATCCTGGCAGCATGGATCGGGAGGCCAACGTCGGCCCTAGGTAGTGTGCTAACTGAGCTGGTTCCAAGCAGCTAACTGAGCTGGTTCACTTTCAGGCCCAGTCGGAAAAGTGTGCTAGCTCCACAAAGACCTTAGTCGCCTCCTTGGTCCCATCACTAAAGCCTGTCCCATCGAAAGTCAACTTTGATGTTATAGAAAACACATAGATTAGTTGTTTTTTTTCTCAGTGAAAAACAACGATGCACTGACGATGCCTCAGCGGAGGTGAAGGTCAAGATGTGCAGACAAAAACGGAACTACTTCGCACTGACAACGTGGAGGTTCGTGTCAATGTTGTCAAAGATGCGTCGGCTGTGCATCAAGGGATGGCATCGGCGATTCCGCGCATTGGGAGTGCGCGGAATGCCATGTGAAAACTGAACTACGCTCGTGTACGATGGCATGCACAGACCAGGGGAGTTAAGGTGTGTAGCATCATAGGCACAAACGATAAAGCCAACAAGGTTAAGCTGTGGCGCACAACTTCAGCCAGCTTTGTAAGAAAAAACAGCCTGAGAGTCTGTGGCAGAGCCCTGCACATAGACAGATTAGCCCCAGCCGGAGACTAATCTGGAAAGCCAGTGATGCAGCCCCACTAGATACTTGATACACGCCTCCTGTGAAAAGACACTGAAAACACGTAATGAAATCACAAAAAGACAAATGTTACTATCAGACAAAGTAAGATTATTTTGACTGAAGTTTAGAACAGATATACATGTAATATGTGCATATTAACCCTGGAAGGACGACCTGATTCATGCTTTGCGAGGTATAACCTCCAGAGGACTAACACGCACAACAAAAAATTGTCACCTTACCAAACGAAGGAAACAATGACAGCACAGTACAAGACAAGAAACTAATTTGAGTGATGAGGGAAAAAAACGGCAAGAGAAATACTGAAATATAGGCCAGTGTAGCCCTAGGTCTAGCTCAGCTCTGTGTCTGAAGGATAAAGTGACAGATCTAAAATGGCAACCTCATTTAATAAGATTACGATCACATGATCGAAGTGCTCTCCCGTAATTTGGCATACTGCTCAGAATTCTTGGGTTCTTAAAGAGAAATAGCCCATTAGTGATGGTTCATAATCCATATTCGAAAAGGGAACCTCATTGCTTAAACTGAGTTCATTTTGAAAATAAACTACTGGATCTATATCCTGTGGCATATAAAGTACTTTACACAACATGTATGGGTGTAGACATCTGATCTTCTGGCTCTTAAACAGACAGGACTCAAAACAAATGTAAGCTGGTGGTGGCAGAATCTCTCAGTACCACTACAGATGAAGATAAACAAATATAACCTGATGAACATATTTGATACCTGGAACTCTGGCAGGTAACATGCACTTCCACACACGCTCTCCTCAATGGAACATTCCACATAGAAACAGCTTCCATCTGCCTTGTCAGTTTGCCTTGGTCCCCCATCACAAGGCAGCAGAATCCGACGCCGCACGTCGTAGCCTAGCATGATGCCATTGGGCTGGCTGGGCAATGTCCAGTCAACCTGTACAGATCTGACGAACAGGAGGAAACATATGTTACCTTAAATCAATAATCATGTAATAAGTCAGTAGCATCTAATTCCCTTCATTCATATTTAAAATGCTTAATTGGTAGATTAATTGTTACCCTTGCTTTTGCTTTTATGAGTTAACAAGAATTGTATTGGATTTCTATGACATTCAAATTGTATAATTATAATTTCTGGACTACCTTTTTTTTTACGATCCTTCCCTGATGAGTGGGCTAATTGATTGTGAAGGATCCCGAGGATTTAAACCTGACAGATCTCTGTGGCTGATTACAAATTCATGAAAAATGGTACAGTTTCCTTTAACACAGAGAGTGAATCATTTGTAGATTACTAGATGGCTTTACAACACAAAAATATAACTCATGGTAACTCATAAAGGCCACTGCTATAACGAATGCATTAGTATTATTTCGCAAAAGGTGTCACTGCTGTCTGCAGCTAATCCTCCCACCGAGAAAAATAGCCAAAATTCATATTCTGCACAGGAGCGGATAAGCCATCAGTTGCAGCACTTGTCATATTTCAATCAAAGCTTAAGCCACACTGTGATTCCTCTGCTTGGTCCCACACAGAAGAGCAACGGAATTAATGAATTAGCTATTGATTAAATTCCACTCTAGCAAATCTACCGCGGCAAATAAATGAACTGTTTAGGGCACATGTGGGCCACAGACAGACATGTCAGGGCAATCGATCAGTAGTTAGTATTCTATTGGGATATAAGTACAGCGGCGCGATAATATGACATACCGTGGAAAGACAATGGGGAAAGCACACTTCTCCTCTGGTTCTGAGGATTATGTCAAATTACAGCACACAGGTGCCTCCTCACCTCTCCTCTGTTTTACAACACTCGCTTTTTTTTTTCTTTTCTTCACACCAGCGGCCTCCGGTACAATCGGAAAAAGGAGCGCAGCAAATATTCATGACAGGGCCTTTCTCTTTTTTCTTCTGAGAAAGATGGAAGGCTTACTTTTCCGAGACAGACCGTAATGCATGCAGAAGTGCTGGTGCTCATAAACAGTGAAGAATATGCCTGGTGAATACCCTTCAGGAGGCGAGAGACAGAGGTGGCTGGTCTGCATGTCTGCGAGAGACAGAGACTGCTGGTCTGCATGTCTGCGAGAGACAGAGATGACTGTCTGCATGGAGGCGAGAGACAGAGACGGCTGGTCTGCATGTCTGCGAGAGACAGAGATGGCTGGTCTGCATGGAGGCGAGAGACAGAGGCGGCTGGTCTGCATGGAGGCGAGAGACAGAGACGGCTGGTCTGCATGGAGGCGAGAGACAGAGATGGCTGGTCTGCATGTCTGCGAGAGACAGAGACTGCTGGTCTGCATGTACGCGAGAGACAGAGATGACTGTCTGCATGGAGGCGAGAGACAGAGACGGCTGGTCTGCATGTCTGCGAGAGACAGAGATGGCTGGTCTGCATGGAGGCGAGAGACAGAGGCGGCTGGTCTGCATGGAGGCGAGAGACAGAGACGGCTGGTCTGCATGGAGGCGAGAGACAGAGGCGGCTGGTCTGCATGGAGGCGAGAGACAGAGACGGCTGGTCTGCATGGAGGCGAGAGACAGAGACGGCTGGTCTGCATGTACGCGAGAGACAGAGACGGCTGGTCTGCATGGACGCGAGAGACAGAGGCGGCTGGTCTGCATGTCTGCTGAGAAGTCATGGTGGCGGAGCAGGAGATGCACATCGTTTCAATGCACAACTTTATTTTACATGTCAGGTTTTGAGACTTGTGCACACTTGTAACACGCAAAGATACTATATTAACACGTGGTTATTCACAATCTTATTTTGGAAGTATACGATCACTTGATGATTACTGTAAACACAAAAAAACATCTAAATGACATTAATAAAATAGGCAAAAGGTGAAGGTTGTAAGAAGGGAACATATATGCCTTTCAACTCCAGGATGCTTTTTTGATAATACCGTGCCTGCAATAAAGGCATGGCTGAGTAAACCTGTGATAAAGTACTGTGGCCTCACGGCCAAGGGAGGTGTTCGGTAGAACACCAGTAAATAGTAGACCCAGCGTGAAGTTTTAAAACAGCAGCCTGGGTTGGATGTGTGGTCCTACGGAGTTCCTTTTAATGCACAAACCTCGCTAAAGTCAAAGTAGCTAGTTAGCTAACATTTCATGATAATGCTGTCATGTTAGTTTAGCTTGCAACTAAATAAGAACATATCTGACATTAGCTAGTATACCGATGGCCACGTGCATTCTAAAATACTGTATCTTCCATTTTGAGTGTAAAAGTCTATTGAAGGATTAATTTGTTAAGGGAAACTTAAATTAAATAGGGAAACCGGGGCTCTTCTAAACAAATAAAGACCCAAATGGCCAAAAATGTCACTTTATAAATGATTTAATAATAATTTTAATCAACACTTTGGTAAGAGAATAACTGACAATAAATCAAAATCAACATTAACTGCAATATATGTTTTATAGTCTTCAATTAAGCACGAATGTTTCAAATTCTGCTAGGGTGACCAGATGTCCGGATACAATTTGGATCGTTCGATATTTTGCACGTAATGCGTATAGTTTAAGCACGGGGAACCGAGGATCAGTTGGACACCAATAGTGACTCAAAAACAGAATCAATCATGGCGGCAAGTGAGGAACCTTGCAGAAATAAAAACAGACAATGCGGATACTGAACAGTGTAGGAAAACAAGTACACATGGAATCTTCAGTCATACAGTGTTAAATAGGAATTTTAAGATTTAAGGATTAAGCCTCACTCACGGAGATGAGTCGGACGTAAAGCATCGTGTCAGCACGAAGCAATATGAGCAAAACCGCCAAACTCATAAATGGAATAACCCTAAATGCAAATGTTAATCACGCATAGTGAGTCTGTGTACCAGAACTTAAAAAAAAAAAAGAAGAATTAAAATATTTTACTTGCCAACTGCCCAACATATTGTGCATACTGCAAAACAGCATGCTAGTATTACATTAAAAGTGGACTTTAAGAGTGGTTAAGACATTTAACCCTTTCAGCAGCAGGAAATGTTTGAATTCGTGGACATTGAATATGCTGCTTTGCTGCGACACATGCCAACACACTGGTTGAGTCGTATACCTGCTGTAAAAACATGGCAGGCCGTTACGAACTACTTCATTTCTCTGTGCAGAGATGAGTGGCCAGGAAGTTTATGGACGCCGTTTTCCTGTGAAAATGGCAAACAGGGTGAGGAGCCTAGCTGAGTTACGGTTCATCAGAACATCCTCAAAGCATTCAGAACTGTACTCTGAAAAAGTGTGACGGCAGGTGAAGTGTAGTGGCGAATAATCTGCAAATTAAACTACAGCAAAGAAGGAATGACAAATTCTTCGGTTCCAAAGTCGAAGAATGCTTTTACTGAAATGCAGCCTTCATCTTCAGGAACACTCTGGAAAGACTTCCTCAAATTTTATGAAGTTGCAGTGGAGAAATGGTTTAACTTTTCTAATAGTGGATACTTGAATCTCTGAGGACAGGAGTTGAAATACAGAGATTTGACTGCAGCAGTGATAGTAAGAGAAACCGTGGACCTTGATCAGCTCTATGATGAATATTGTATCATCAGAGACATCTTCAGGTGTGTGGAGCCAGGGGTAAAATCAGTTGGGGAACTCTGGTCTAAAGTGGGATGGTGGCACTGAATTCCCAAACATGACAAGGCTGGTTTCATTCATGGTCAGTATACCGGTCAGCAGCCCTTACAAAGCTGTATTTTCAATTATGAGGGGTGCGTGGACGCACACAATCGAAGCTGCAATGACCTTGTGAGATGCGAAACCATAATTCAAATTAATCTGAAGATGAGCTGCAAGGAATTTAACAATGATGTCATTGTCCAAAAGCATGTTATGAAGACGGCAAGTAGTACGAGATTGCTGACACTGGCACTGCTGACAGAGGGCCAAGGTATGTGTACGTTTATAATTATTATTTATATTAACAATTTGGAGGACATTTTGTAGACCTATATTGAGAGTTGGATTTTGATGTTAATGATGTATTATTTAAGGTAAGGGAAAAAGTATTATTGACTCCACGCTCTACTACTCAGAGCGAAACATGTGCATCTGTTCCTTTCTGAAAACAAAAAAAACAAGCTCAATTGGGAATGTTAGGAATGGTCTGAAAACAGTGAAGAGGTTGGACAACCTACATCGCCACAAAGCCTTTACTAACCTTGAACTAATCACCTGGATGTCGGGTGCAGACAGGTCGTTCGGCTGATCCTCTACCGTGGTCACCTGTGTGCCCTCGCTCTTCACGCAGGCATACACTGTGCACACTTCAACCTATCAGTGCAGATCCATACTTAGTAAACACCCAATAGGAGTGGAAGAAGCCCAACAAATGAACAGAGGAGGAACAGGAGTGGGACGGGGGAGAGACCTGAATGTTGTAGACAGTGAAAGGCAGGAGCTCCCCCAGCTCGAGATAGCCAGGCACAGTGATGGCCGTCCTGTGAGGCGAGCCGTCGAGGTAGATAGAATACTCTGTGACCGCCCCGTTAGGCACAAGGGGTGCAGCCCACAGCACACGGACCGCGGTGCTGTTGATAATCACCACTTCGGGAGGGAAGACACCCTCTGGTTCTGAGAAAACAGAGGAGGGCACACAGTGTTAGTCCATGCGAACCGCGACATGAAACAGTCGTTTAAAAGGGTTCACGGCTCTCTCTCTTCCCCTTTATTATCTTCTTAGTTTGGATTTTTAAAGTGAAGGTGACACAATGCCTCAGCGAAAGAGATAGCATCGCTGCTGGGGGTTGTGCTATCTGCCCTGTGCTTGTGCCTGACACTGCGATTGGCACTTCCTGTTGAGTTCCATCTCCCCACAGCACAAATCAGCGCATCAGCATTGCCTGCGAGTGCGGGCAACCATCTAGGTCTCTGCGAAGACAGAAAATATGCTACTCCGAGCTTTCTCGTTTTCCTAACGCATGCATGCTTTCTTTGCTGGTGATCAAGCTTATATCCAGCGTCAACAACAACAAAATAAACTGTTCTCAATCAGGGGAGAGGAAAAATGAAAAGAATGCGATTTTAAAATGAGACATGGCATACGGGCATGGTTTCAGAAGGGTTTTGAATCCCTCCAACAGAGGAGCAGGCTAGGATTGCTGCCTGTGTCCCGCCCCTCCTCCTGCCGCTGCGGTCCCAGCAGACAGTTTGTGGGCAAATTGAATCACTCCTGACAGAGCGGCGTGGGATTTGAGCGGTGCGTCGGGGCAGGGGGTTAACTGGCCCAGTCTGGGGGATTCTCCCGGCCGCCTGGGCTGGGGCTCCCCGGCACGTCTGCCGCTCGTACACACCGCCGAGCCTCCCCGCACGCTCATCTCTTTCAAAGAGCAGTGATGTTCAGAGACCGTCTCTCCGCATGTCGGCTAAAAGTCTGTCTGGGAAACTTTGTGGGGACGTCCAAAATGAATGGCAAATGAAAGAATAACACAGCATGTCTATTCTCTCCTGTTTCTTTTTTTTTTAATAAAAGGAAAATAATAATCGTTAAGACATAATCAGCAGGAACCAAAACGATTAAATTATTCTGTTATATAACTGATTTTTATAGAGACAAGCTCTATATATATATATATATTTTTTTTTTTCCAAGATATGACAGAGGAACTCACTAGTGACAGATATGAAATAATATATCTGAATAATACATTATAAGGAGACAATTCAGATTGAAATAAGCAATGCAAGACTTGCCTTAGAGACCATTGTGCTATAATTGTGTAAATTGCCTGTGGTTACATCGGTTTTTATCAAATTAGTTGATAGAAGATGGCATCTTTAGATGCATTACTGGGGTACCGCAGCGGCGCGTGCTCCCGGTCAGAGTTTTGAAACACCCATAGTCCCCAGCCCACTAGTATGTAGTGATGATACCGTGACAGACCAAGCTGGGGTGGCTAAGCTGAATATAATGAGCATCACCGCTGAACATGGCAGAGCCTGTAGCTTCAGACCGTGGGAGTGCTTATGAACGGTACGGAGGATCTCGCCATCCTTTACGATTTACTATTCAGTCAGCTAGATGCCTATCTGCCATACCATTTCCAACGCAAGACTTAGCACTGAATATTGGGCTCACAGTTCATTCTATAATTACTGCTCCGTTAACATATACATTACGAAGCACCTTAGGATGATCTTTAAGTTCAATGGCAGTTGTTAAAATGTGCTGGCCTTTAGGCCGTAAAATAATGAAATTACCCCAGAAAGCACTCTGTTAAATGACCCGTAACCTTTATTTAGAACGTAATGATTTTCTAATGTTTTTAATGCAGTTTTTATTATGTTGATAAGATTAGGTGGCAAAGTTAAAGTGCATTGCAGTGAAGCCAGCTGTTTCTTGCAGATTCGCTGTTGTAACTTTATGCCACTGAGCGTTTTCAGACACCCAAACGTTCAACAGACTTCACATGGCCATGGTCCACAACGGGAAGAAGAACTTTTATCTGATACCTTTGCTATCAATGGATCTGTACTCTCACTAGGGGATGGAGACAGATTAATGACTATTGATCACAGCACAGAGGTCAGGGCACCTATAAAAAATTTGAAAAAGGTAAATTTTACTCTTGATCATGGCAACTGCTGCAGTTTGAGGGGGGTGGGGGGGAAATCAATGTTATCCTTTGCAGTAAAAGTGTCTTTAATACCTGACTTAATACCTGAAAAAAGTTCTGTATCCCAAATATTAGACGAGTGTGATCTGTTCCAGAGTTCAAGCTACTCAGACTTTAATTCCATTAACGGTTACAACTGGCTAAAAAGGTACAAGCGAAACGCACAATACACGTTGTTCCTATGAACAACTGGGCTTCTCCACACCTTTTCCAACTGCGAGGAATCTTTTCTCATTGACAGTACACTCCTACACCAGTGCTTTGTAAATGTGTTGTTTCAAGTACAATACAACTGCCAGATGTTCAACATGTTGCATAAGCCAGTCTCTAGCTAATCTGGAAATAAATAAATGTCTTCAAGGACTGTCTTGTTGAGAGGTATCTGTACTCACAATGGCCTGGGCTGGGGCAGAACATCGCTAATTAAAGCACACTGCCTCTGTCTGTATTGATCTGGTACTTGACAACTGGAGTGTTTCAGCATTTCACCCAACTCCCTTATTTATTTTTTTAAATACAGGAAATATAATTTCTAAAGCTTGAACGATCCTTACGCCCAGAGAACACAGTGACCAGAAAAAAGACCAGAAAATGAACGCCTTTATCCATCACAGACTCACCTCCATCAGAAGTAGTGCAGAGGACTGCTGCACTCGTCACATTGTGAGCACCATTGAAGACTTGAAGGGAAAGCCGGTACTGTGTGTTTGGCTGCAGATCTCCGATGATGGTGGATGTGGTTTCAGGAGGGAACGAAACTGACTGGCTGAGGAGGGAAGAGTTGACCCAGAGTGTGTACAGCTCCACGGCCCCTTGCAGATCCTGAAGGGCTGGTCCAGAATACAGCAAGGTCACAATGTACCCACTGGGCATCATACTAGAACCACGCACAAACACGGCCCATGTTCTGAAACAATCTTCCACAGCTCTCCAGGGTTTCTACCTACCGCTTTTTAGTGAGTCATTAAGTAATAGATAGTTTACAAATCACATTATGGTGTTCCAGGGAGACCATAAGTAACCTATGGAATTTTGATTGAATAAATAAAATAATAATAATAATAATAATAATGGAAGAAGAAGGGGTTATCATATAACATAACTCATATACTTATTCAATTATTTATTCAAGAACACTAAACAATGTATTTTAATTCAATGCCAAGTGTATTTTTGGAATAGCCCATTAACTTTTGTGTTTTGTGTCTCAGTTTGTGGCTACGAATCCTGCCACCACACACGGGGGGGTGAGGAAGAATGACTGAGGAAGAACGAAGGCCCCTCAACCCAATGGCCTTCAAATCGCCAGTCTCTTCTACACTTTGTAGGCTACATGTCCCGCCTGAGAGGGTCAGCGCTGATTGGAGGAGAGGCCAGGAAGCTGATAGGAGGTAAGCCAAGGATACCAACCCTAGTACCACCCACCCCGGCGGCGTTCTGCCAATTGTGCACCGCCGCTGGGCTCTCCCTGTCATAATCTGAAAAAGACATGAGCTGGATTCCTCTTGACTGAACCACTCGGGAGGCCTCAACTTTTTAATATTTAAATAAAAATATTGATTTTAGAGATGAATTATGCTCTCTGTTTGTGTCACTTTGTGGCGCACAGCCTGGGGCCACAGCCTGAAGTGCTGGGAATACGCCCAGAGTGCAGCTGACAGACAGCCAAGCATGGGGGGGCAACACCCGCCCTAAAGACTTTGTTACGCACCCGAGTATGGTTTCACTAACGGTAACCGCACTCAGGTGCCAACAATCAAAAGAGACTTTAAAAATGCCAGAGGGGTTGGCTGAAGGAGGGAAAGGATGGTTTAGACGGCTAAGTCTGTACTGGTTGGGGTTTTTCAGTTTATTGGTTTTTTTTTTCTATTAAAGCATAAAGGCTGTTTTAGTTTACTTTTTCTTTTTTCTTTTACTTTTTGTGTTTTGCTTTTCCCTTTGTTGAGGTTTTGTCTTTGTGCAGTACTTGGCTGCTATTATGCCAAATAAAAGGCATACCCCCTCCCCCAAAATCCCCATGCTGACGATCTCACCTCGGCACGCCACAAACTTGCATAATTCATGATTGACATGTATAGTAAAAGTAAAACACAAACGTAAACAGCTCCTAATGCACAAACCCAGTGAGGACAGTGAAAAAGTGTTAGACGCTCTTACACGGTGTGGACCAGTCCACTTGTATGGCTGTATGGTTGAGAACCAGTGCTGTGACATTGCTGGCAGCCAGTGGTACTCCTGCCAGCGTGGTAGCTGTGACTGGCTCCCCGGCGGTAAAGCCCACATCGTTGTGCACCAGAAGCTTGTACTGGTATGTTGTGAACCTGTGAACAGAACAGGCAAAAAGGTTTTGTCCTAACAATAGTTACGACTCCATGCTCGACTGTCTGGCTGATGCAACCTGCCAAAAAACCTATCCTGCGTTTAAATTCTGCAAATAAACTTGTCTTCCCCAAATAACAAATAATGTATATCAGAACCTGATCAAAGTTTAGCTTTATAGCAGTCCAAGTTCGATAAAATATAAGTGTGACGGAAGTTGAACGATGAGGACATGCGCTGCCAGTCGGACGGAAACTTTTCGCAAGCCCGGAAATATGATGAGTGCCAGCAAAAGATTAGCAGACAACAATTTAATTCTTGAATATTTGCTTAATGTATCTTTGAACAGCATTAAAAGATGGCATCGGTGCACAAAACAGTTCTGTACACACGGGCAAAGTTTGTTTTAAAGCTAATTTCGCTAATCTCACCTGCTAAGGCCTTTATCTTCATGAAACAATTTTGCTCCTGCGTAAACATTGTACCACAGATTCAAATCTTCAGGGGGAATGGAGGCCAGAGGCTGCTGGGTTTTCCATCTCAGCAGCTCGTATCTGAGGGAAGCGGAAACACAGGGATAATCAGAACGGCTTCGCTCTCGCAATTCTCCTGCCATTTTTCTCTGCAGTTTTGCAGGGTTTGTGTTTTTTCCCCTCCCTCTTTCCACAATAATGCTAATTTCGCCCGTAATCAGAAGAGCTGGGCTTAATGTGTGGTTTATAAGCCCAGTTAAACAAACACGGCGGCTGCAGCGCATAGCCATGAATTTTAATCGCCTCGCTTTAAAGCGGGCCCCTTATTTATGGCTTAATCGCTTGCAAAACAGACAGTAAGAATCTGGTGGAAAGAGACTTAATATGGCAGATATCAGCAGATACACACACAAAAAACACAACTTCCCTTACTTAAGTTTGCTTTCTTGTAGTTGCAAAGAAAAATACGGCCTTTAATAAGAGTTTTGTACTTCCTCTGCCAGTAATACTCGCTGTTTCATAAACTGATGCAAAGTTTTGCAGCAAGATCAATTTTTTTTATGACAACAAACAAATAAATAAATTTATCAATATATTTTTCAATACACTGTAGAATATTGTAGAAAGTAGAACACAAAACAACAGGCTTTGATTGACTATATATGTCAAAAATTCTATTAATATGATTTTTGTGGTCAAATGTTGAATTTGATGAACATTACAGAAGTTGGGTTATCAATAAAAGGAAAGTTCAACAGAATTACCGGTACACATTGTGTAAGTGTACATTACCAGACATTTTAGATGCAAAAGGTTTCTCTGAATTCGATAGGGAATTATAGCAGTATCAATGTAGATGGTGAAACAAGATCAATGGATAATCAAATAAAACTGTACATCACAAAGAATAGGAAAAAACTATGTATGGCTACTAGATGTTTACCTCACGTTAGGTCCATTTGGCTTTGTAGGTGGCTGCCAGGACACAGCAAGGAAGGACTCACTGATAGCAATGATAGACAGCTGCCCTATGCCCTGTGGAACTGTGGGTAGTGTAGTCACATGGGTGGGTGGGCTCTCAGTGCATCCGCCAACATACCCACCGCCTTCAGAGCAGGCAACAATGGTGATGGTGTAGTTATGGTAAGGCACCAGGGAACTGATGGTGTGGTTTAGCATCTCCATGTCGGTGTGGGTGAAGCGAGTATCCTGCAGGACAATCTCAAACCGCTCAATGTTTCCATTAGAAATCAGGGGTGCCTTCCATGTGACCTGCAAAAAAAGTAATCACAGGCAGTGGTCCTTACTAACTTAGCATAATATTACAGCTATTATATAAACATATCCTGTATTCTGTCAATATCCTGAAACTCCTGTCCTAACTACTGTGCATTCAGAGGGATTTTGCTGAAAACATTCATCCAGCAATGTCTGAATCCTGCAAAAGGATTTCAAATCGCTCAGGGAAATGATTTCACGTGATCAAGCGATATCATTCTGTCTTTGACCTGGAAGTACTGCCCTTCATTATACTTAAAGCAAGGTTAGACGTCAGGCATTTGTCTCATGTTAAATAAAGCGAAAATGTAATTAAATTGCATGTTGGATGTCATTTTCTTACATTTTTTTAGCAGGGCTACAAAAAAAAACTATTAATGGCCAAACAAAAACTTTTATTTATAAAAAAAGAAAAATGGAGAAACTTCTTAGCAGAGACAGCAGCTTCATGAGGAAAAACCCTCTGTGAAAGTGTCAGTACATCGGAATGTCATTTAGGAGACATTACTGGAAAACCCATTTAAATGCTTTAATTTACTTTTAAATTTAGAGACGGGAGCCTTTATATTTTGAGAACATTATGTGAATAAGATTACAACTTAATGACTTTATTCAACGTACGTTATGTAATACATTTTTGTTTCTGTGCATGTAAAAGTAAACCTGGACCATACACTTTATGTCCTAAGGAATGTGCAGGGAGCATGTCAGAAATGTTCCTGATTCATTATAAAATTCAGAAAAAGACATTTTGCCATCACAAGCTCAAGAAAAAGCTCTAAACATGAAAACAGGATAAAGAATTCTGCAGGGAATGCTCCCCTTGTCTAAGCTGTTGTTTCCTCTTCCATTGACAAAGTAAATAAATAATTTAACAAGCCAGAAAATATGCTGCTAAATAAATAAATAGCTAAATGAATAAGTAAACCGAAGAGGTTTCAGAATATCCATGATAATCTCCTGAGCCCAGCAAAATAAGACAAACACAAAAGAATCGTCTAAGAGCTTCCTGAGGAACGACTGTTTTTCATTTCAAGTAAGTCTCATTGAAAATAGGGAGCTTATGACTTTTAGGGGGAAAACGTCCCATAAACTGATAATACTAATAAACACATACATGCATCAACAATTTAAACAATCAATACCAATTTAAACAGAGGAAGCCGCAGGGAGCATTGTGTAGCAGAACTTTAGAACAAACAGCCTGACAGTGGCATGCAGTGCTAATATAATGATGAACCGGTCATGCATATGTAAATTATTCAATTTGTTACAGGGTCTTATGTATGTAGCAATTCTCATCCAGTTATCCATGTAAATGTAATAGTTAAATTAATGAAATATAATAGTTTAAAAATTAAACCTGGGGTTTGGGAAATGAATAATTCAAGGGACTTTATGTAAATGTCGCTTTTGTTTGAAGTTGTAAGCATTTCTGCCAATGTTTCTGGCACTAAGACAGGTTTGAAAGGAGACGTGGGTGTGGGTGTATTTATACAAAGAGGCTTCTAAGCTGCAAAGCCTGTTTGGTTACATTAATTTCCCCTGAATCAAGCTTGTATACAAGCCAAAACACTGCTAGCTACCCTGTTCTCTTGAGTATAGCCTCTATTGAATTACAAGAATAACTAGGATGTTTATGGAAGACTTTATGTGCCCATAAAAAATTGATATCAGCCTGGTTTGTGCTTGGCTTTTAATGAGAAACACTTTTTCTCAGGTAAAAACAGAGATTAAAAAGTTTAAAACTTTGACCAATTGATTTCTATGCAAAGATAAAAATTGTAGGCGTTTTATGAGATTTAATTATTAAACATGATTAAAGGCAGGTGAATTGGACGTTACAAATACTCGGTTGGTGAATTTCAAATAACCTGCTGCAAGCAAGACTGAAATAATGACAAGGTCACATTTATAGAAAGTTGTGCTTTCCCGTTGACAGACTTAATTGGCTAAACCGTGACAGAATGGCACAGATTGACCCCAAAGCGGTGAGACACAGAAACACAAGCAATGACATCGAGTGTTAAGCATGATATTTTTCGTGCTCTTTCACCATTAATATACAGGGGGCGGACTGAGTTACTGTATCCCCTTCATTTGGACATCATCGTTGCATCGTGCCATTTATTAAACAGCAGACATAGAGAAAGTTAAACTGCGGAATGGTTGTGCCTTCCTCCTCAAGGGGACCTTGAACTTTGAGCATATAAATGAAGGAAAGAGATATGGAGACCAAGTTGAGATATATAAATGAAGGAAAGAGATATGGAGACCAAGTTGA
>JAOYSI010000013.1:1444398-1471632 GCA_025775065.1 Hiodon alosoides | reverse complement strand
CCCCCCCCCCCCCCCCCCCCCCCCCGAACAGAAAACGGGAGGATTGTGAGAATCGAAAAGGTTTTTTGTGATGCAATGATGGCTTTGAAGGTTAGCCTTTCGGGTTTCGTGTAGGACAAATTATAAAGTGACCCACGCAAAGACACGCTTAAATACATATGAAACTACATACTTCAGCATATATATGTGTGTGTGTGTGTGTGTGTGTTTCTTTACTATTAAAAAAGGTTTCTTTTTTTTTTAGCCAATGAGAAAAATTGCCGTGTATGTTGTAATTATAATTACATGTTTTTGTAAGTAATTATAATGAATCTCTTCAGTTCTCGTCCATTCTCTGAATAAAAAATGCTAATCCATAATAACAAAACTCAAGGTTTCGGAACAGAAAGTTCACAAAGAAAATGAAACGGTTATGAATGTATAGCCCGTATCATCATGCACAATTTTCCGTGTTACACAAATGTGTCTTTAGGAGAACTGATTAGGTAACTTACAACCCGAGAATCTGTTTATTATGAAAACATTTCAGGGAGAAATAGTGAAAAAAAAAGAAATTGATTTCATAGCGGGCATAACTATGAGTCTAATAAATCCTTATTTCCCCAAATGAAATTTTGCAACATTTTAAAAATGGAGAGTTATTGTAAAAAGTGATTTCACCCATTCAAGACATCAGATAAAACAAAGAGAAGGAGCTCCTCTACATGGCAAAGTTAATGTTCACAAGAGCAGCCGTCAAATCGAAGAAGTAAGAATTCATGAGTGAAATTACAATAAAGAGATGGTTATAAAAAATTAATGCAATGATAAAAAGCAGCAGCTAGACAGCCTCTTGAATACTTAAAACCTCCATACATTTTCACTAGGTGAAATAAGGATGGCCCATAACAAGGGAGAAGACCGAAGTGAGGAAATTTATCATCGGTAAGCATGGAATTTATCAAATAAATCTAACAATGCATTCCGTTACTTAATTAAAACTGCCAAACGTAGACCCACCTATGTCTTCCCGGGATAACATACCAGTTGATTGAGTATGATACATTTATTAATGGTGCTAAACACATTTTCATTAATATTTTGTAAAATAAAAGAAAAAATTTAAAGACACGTCAAGCTTTAACCTTAGGCTTAAAGACAAGTCTAGTTTCTGGAATAATATTTCTGAATGAGACCAGCAGTAAAACATTGTGCTCCTGCAGGTAAAACACATTTGATTCTAAACCCACCCGTGTTATTAAATACAGCGAGAAAAAGCATGTTTAAAATGCGATATTGTTATTGGATAACGTGTATGAAGCAAAAGCCGTGTGGAGATCAGCTGTTCTAAAGTGTTAGGGCAGGAAACACGGAGGACAATCTCTTGAGGTGTTTCTCAATTGATCTAAAAAAAAAAAAAAATGAAAGCAGGTGGGGCCCTTTCAGGGGGGGAAAAAAAACCAAAGGAAATCTTTGCACTTCACCTTGCACGTCCTTTCCACTCCTTCTATCGCAGGAACAGTGACATTATTTGACGAATAACGCTCGGTCCCCCCCAACCGCTAATGTAGTGCCGGTTTTCCACATATTATTTCACAATGATGGGCTACGTGATGAGATGTGCGAGTGTTTATTAGCAGTGCCAGGGCCCCTAAAACACTATCTTCCTAATGATCCTCCTCTGTATCGTGGAACAGATGGAGAGAAAAGTCTTAATAGACCATTTGTGGAGGAGTTAATATCAAAGGCTGGAGAAATTAAGTCTTATCTCTTATTAAAAGAAGCAATATTCTAACCATGCGCGGTTATTGAGAAACACTCATTCCCCTGGACAATATTCACCAAGCCAGCATTTTTGAATGACAACTCTTATACTTGCTATAACAGCATGTAATATCAACTGTAGGTATAAACAAAATAATGCGCTGGACTTTTCACATTCTTTGCTGTTTTGATTTATTAACCTACATCAGCAGTCAGTGTTTGACATGTGTCTTTAATGTTATTCCCAGTGTGCAATGTTTGAGCGACAAACAAGATTCAATTCCCAGTGATGCATTACTGTCCAGTACACTAAGGGGGACTGTATGAAGGATAGCAGAGAGTGACACAGCTTTTCAATGACTCCTTTACCAAAGGAGCTGTTATACCACAGCAGTCTCTCCCAATAGTTTGTGCATCTGCATTGTTTCATTGCTAAATGAAAACAAAACTGACTCCATACATTCAAACACAGTTAATTAGTGGGGAATCGTTGCCATTTTCTGTTGTAACTAGCCATCTAAGTCGTTAGCTCACTAGTTAATTGTGTTAGTTTTCCAATAATACTATCAAAGAGTATAAGGATTTAACACACTAAATGCACACTAAATTAAAACATGACAGACGGATTAATCAAAAACAAATCTGTAATCTTAATCTGGAATGTCTAACTGGAACAATAGCAACATTTTCATACACCTCTCGAACAATGTCAAAATCTTCAAATCACTGGAATCCATTAAACTGGTTTAAATTCCTTCAGAAAGATGCTATAAACCAGTGCACACATACACACCTGCAGAAACGCACAGGTATACACACACACACACACACACACACACACACACTCTCGCACACACACGCTCACACACACACACACACACGCTCTCACACACGCTCTCGCACACACACACGCTCTCGCACACACACACGCTCTCTCACACACACACACACACACACACACACACACACACACACACACACACACACTCACACACCCACACACACACACACACACACACACACACACACACACACACACTCTCTCACACACCCACACACACCCACATGCTCACGCACACACACGCTCACACACACACCTGCAGAAGCACACACACACACACACAGACTCACCTGCAGAAACACACACACACACACACACACACACACTCACCTACACACACACACTCATCTGCAGAAACACACAGGCAGACACACACACACTCAGAAACACACAGGCCGACACACACACACACACACACACACTCAGGCAGATGTGAAATTACAGACAGCATTAATCAGCCTGCAAAAAGTTACTCCCATCGTGTCCCCCCCTCTCTCTAACTAAGACTCATAGACATCACTGAGATGTCTGAAGACTTTCCAAAGAAAAGAAAAGTTCCTTAACGCTGCGGGGCATTAATCCACTATTGAGAAGGGGGTTCTGGGGGAGGAGGGAGACACTCTGCATATTAATGAATAGGCGATGGGCCATAATACGGCGCATTCCAAATGTATGCAAATACTGGCTGTATAATTATAATGTATGTGATAATAGACTCAAGTATAATTAATTTATAACTTAGCAAAGAGTGTCTGCTATGAACCCTAATATGATTCTATTACAGTAATTAGTCCACAATGACACCATCTAGGTCACCTACAAGATATACACTTTTAATGCTCCCTGTGCAGTACACGCAGACATTCTTCCATTTAGCACCTGTGACTCACTGCAGGGGCCAATAGGAAGAAGATATTCTCCGTTTGATGGTAATAACACAATCCAAATCCTGACTGTAAAAGGATACACTTTTTTTTTTTTTTTAAGAGAGAGCATGCTTACGATCACTAAATACATTTCATTACATTTTTCTATTGGTTACTATATGTCTATATGTTTTCACTATATTCCTGTATCATGTTTGTAGCTTAAAACATCCAAAGTGAGGCCAGAATGAATACTGTGTAAATATCTGCTACTAAGCTTAGATAACTGAACTAATAGATACGCACTATAAACACTGCAGCACGATATATATGATAAGACTGCTTTAATGTCAGCATGCATCAAGACATATAACTCTGTAGTTTAGAGCCATGCCAAGATACATTTCACTGCATTTTCAAGCTAAAGTTACGCAGCGCTGCTATTTCCAGTTATACCAAGATATTTTCCCCCACAGCAACAGGCCACATACAAAGCTGCGCTTTTATGCTACTGTGTGATTCTCATGTGTGTGAATTGTAAGACACCCTGTGAATGAACATCAGCCACATGGATAGTGGAATGGTTCAATAAACAGTTCAGCCTCAGAAGGTGCTTCGGTTTACGGCTGATACTCACGGTCCTGGGCGGTGACAAAATTGGACCACCCACTGGCTGTTTCTCCATATCTATGAGACACAGTGAGTCTAAACTGGTACTCTGTGTACGGCTGCAGGCCTTCCACTGTGTAACTGAAAGAAGTGGTCTCATTCTCCAGCAACCTGAGTGACAGAGGACACACACACAAAAAAAAATATATATCACAGATTTTAATTTTTGCGAGCTCATGTGTTAGCAAGAACTGCAATGGTTTATTCAAATAATAAGGGAATATTTACGTTGTATCTGACACAGGTGTTATAATGGGGAAAACTAAATACTTTTAGAACCTCTTCCTGTATTTCGAATCAAAAGTGGTACTCCATATCGCTGCAGTATGTTTATTAAATATATCACTATCACATGGTACTTAGTGAGAATCTGCGACAGCTTTTATATGTGATAGTTTCATATGACCTTAAATGTACCTGCAAGCAAACCCAAATGAGAAATGTGCAAAAATTTCATGTTAAAAAAGTAAACAAAATTATAATCTGGTATAATTTGTTGAGATTCTTGATTCAATAAAAATAATATTACACATAAATATATCTTACCACCTAAACAAGTAATCAAAATTTTACAAGCAATTCATAAATAAAAAAATACATCAATAAAAGTTCCTATGATGATGAAAACAAGCAAAGTACGATCCAATATAATTAATTGTAACTGTCACATGATCCCTGCCTATTTTCACCAAGATTTACAATCAAACTTATCATAGGACATAATAAATAAATCACATGAACAATGAACTACATTTCAAAAGAATCCCAGGGAATGAGGGTGATTTATAATACATGGGGCGTAGTCATTTATTTATTAGAACAGAATGAGAATTTCCCCATTTCTGATTAAATTGCAGGTAATGAATACATATCAGATGCAGAACTTCTCAAGAAGCACTCTTTCTTGCACAACGGGCTCAGGTCATGCATTACTGGCACATTTAATGCATGGCCGTGAGGGAGGGTTTTTCTTCTTTCTAACAATCATCAACGTGGAATTAATTCCAATCCGTACACACAACTACACACTTAGCAATCCATATTGCGACAGGAAATATTCATGAAATGCATACTTGTTGTTCAGATTTTAGCTTGGATTGTTTTCTCTATGAAGTTAAAATATGTTTTACATTATGACATCCCTTTTAAGGCCCATGTATTACTTATTTATCAAATCATAAAAACAGGGTAAATACTGAAACGCACTTGACACACACATGCCACTCTAGGCATTAGCGAGGCAATATCTATAAAAGTCTGGAAGAGAGAATGACCAAGCACACAACACTGGTGGCAGAAGTGGGGATATGAGATGTGGGAGAGAGCCTAACTGTTGGATGGAGTCATCAGCTAAAGCCTTCATCTGGAGCTGGTAGAGGAGTGGTCCTGGGGCGTTTTTGCGCGCAGGCGCAGACCAGACGACCTGCAGAGCGGTCGGGGTGGCAGCTGCCAGCCTAGGGGGCATCACACCATCTGGAGCTGGGTGGAAACGGGGGAGAGGCAAGGGTGAATTAGAGCAGAGAAAGCCCCATGTAGCATATGTTAAAGAACAGGAATGCTCCTCGATTGGAAAAAAATCTGAAATGCCACCATCCGCTAGAGTAGCAGCTTCTCTCTGGGGACACGTGAGAATGTATCTCAAACATACTAGGCCCTTGACTCCAATAGTTGTTATTTTCAATCCGAAAGCAAACCAATAGCGAAATAGGAAAAGGCAACTACATTTCTTGTCTGTACCTTCACACATGTCATCAGTCATTCAGGAATACACATATATTCAGGCAAAGGTACCAGTTATTATTTTATTTTTTAAGTAGCACAACTTATATCGTAATTACTTATCGTAATGGTTATGGCAAATTAGGGTTTTGTCTTCCACCCCCTCCCTCAAATGATCAATTTAGTGTCATTTGATTAAATAATCAGATAAAATTAAGCAAGCAAGAATATAAGAATATACATTAATACATTTTATGCCATCACTGGTGAAAGAAACTCAAAAACATAACTAGTCCAGTAGAAATTCAACAAACATTCATTAAAATGAAAATATCAATTTAACCAGACATTGATAGTCACATGCCTGTAAACTATTTGTAACACAATTCTCCTTCTTACTTTACATTTCTCTAAAGTCAATTTCTGCAGTCTAAACCAAGGTACCAGTGAGCACAACGCAGGCATAGGGTCACGTTTCCTTTCTGATTAAACACCCATGCGTTTAGATGCCTTTGCAGGTCATTTGGTATTGAATCTAAAACAAAGAGCAGTCTTAAGAAAAGACCTGTAAAGAATGAAGAGGACCACGTGACGAAGTCGACCACGTGACGAAGAGGACCACGTGATTGACACTTATCTAATGGTGCGGTCAGCACTTGGCTCGTGATTTACAAGTTGTTCCTCACCCTCCTTCCGTCACGCTGTCCAACCTTGTCGGCGCGTGCTCGTATCATGAACCCCACAGATAATTCTGTGGCTCTGGTCTCTCGGTGAACCAGCCAGCCAGCCAGCCAGCCACCCACCCACCCTGGACACGATTTATACGGCAGACCGCGGCTAAGGGCAGCCAGGCAGCGCTTGCACTTATTGTAGAATCAGGATCTCTTCTGCCCTTTTCTCAGCCCTGTTTCCCACAGCGCCTTTTTGAACCAATCCCTTGATATTATGTCCAATCATAATTCATTAGCTGAGACAGTCTGATATGGATTCCCACACACGTTGGGATGAATTAGTGAAAGCATACACATTTCAATTTCCTTTCTCCTTTTCCAGGAGGGCAGGTGGACACAAGCCTCCCTGCAGAGATGATCAAAAAACCCTGAGTTAAATTAAACATCAATATTCAAGGAAATCTGGAATAAAAGAAAATTATACGTATACGTGTTATCAGATCAGAGTAAAAAGACAGAGAGCAACAACCACCCCCCAGCCCAAGTATTGAGACAACACTCTCCACTTTGATCAGTGACTTTGTCAAGCTTTGTCAATCAATGTTAATTCAAAGACCTATATCCCCTTCCCAGAAATTCCCATTTATATAAAATTGCGTCCAATTGATATATACATCATACATATTAAAAAATATCTATAGCGAAGTTTAACTCTTCACGATAAAACTGAACAAAATCAAATAGAACGGCTATGTGTAAATCTTGTTTTATTTATACTTTATTTTCATCGAAGCAATAAAATTTACATGCCATTAAATACAGATGCATGCCAATTGAAGTGAAAAAGCAGACAGATGCCATCTAAAATTATAAACAATATTTGAGCTTACAAAGAATGAGAATGTTTGTGTCTTAAAAACCCTTTATCTAAGATTAAGTATAAGCATTTCCGGGCTGTGTTTTACGTGACTGGGATGTCATTATGAATGTCTGAATACTGGTTCAGTTGCTTTGGTATCTACTGCAAAACATGAGGAAAACACTCATGGTTTGAAGGGCCATCTACAAAGCACTAACTTCAGCGAAGAGACAGTGCATTGAGTATTTCCTTTCAAGTTAAGCGGTCATTCAATCAACATTGACATTTCTCTTTTCAAACTCAAAGAACTTTGACAACTACGACTGATTACTTATAATGTTTCAAACTTGGTTGAAGGCAGGGGGCAATTATTCAAATATGTATAAAAAAGCATGAGAATAAATATGACTAGAAATGGCTAAAAACCAATGCTTTCCAAATGTAATTCTCATCATCGTTTACCTAATGATTAGGCTGATCATTAAAGTGTGAATAATGCAGCTCAGAAAATTTCTTTCGAGCTGGAAAAGTCCGTTGTAAAATATATTATTCAGTTATAAAATGAAATAAATAAAAAAATCTCTCCTTTTTAACAATGTTTTAAAATACTGCAGTCACTGCATATTTTTCAAGAGGAAATAAAATTCTGTAAAAGCAGAAAGGAGGAAAATAACCTCCGACTCACCCTGGCAGAGGTGGGACTCCAGGCCTACACGTCAGGGGTCAAGCTCATCACTCACAACAGCCAGAGAAATTAGTTTTACTGCCAAAGCTCAATTTTCATAATGCACCGCCACTCCTATTAGGCCAAAAACAGACCGGCCAAAGGTTTGGGGGAAAACCCCCCCCCCACAAAAAAACACTGCTGTTGGTGTGAACAGCACATGTGTGTCATTACAACGAAAACAACTGAGGAGCAATCATGTGGCTTTCCATCTGCTTCTCGACTGTGGCACACTCAATCGTGTCTTATTCCAGCCAGGCTTTCATAAACTTAATGATGAAGCTAAACTCGTGGCCTCTTCTGGACAAGGTTCTTTCCCTTTGCAATATATTCTCAGTTGCTATGGTACATTCTTTCTAGAAGCTCTTCTTTGTGCCCCTAGGGGGCCCAGTAAGTTTATTTGGAACGAAGACTATATCCTAACAAGGTTCCCAGGGCCTTTGAAAGTAAAAGAACATCAGAGATCCACCATCATACTTCACAGTGGGCATTAGGCTCTTTTTTATGCCAAACCCTGGTGTTTTGTTGCCAAAACATTTTTTGTCTCGTCAGACCATAGAACCCAGTTGAAATCAAGTTCAAATGAATTTGGCAATCTTCCTTCTGGCAACCTTTCCATATAGCTTGTCATCATTGAGGCGGTGTCTAATTGTTGTTTCAGAGACTTGATGACCCCAAGCTGTAACAAACTTATGCTATTTTCGTGTGATCTTTGAATTTTTTTGACGCTCAAACCATCTTCCTCACGGTGCATGGAGGCAAAATAAACTTGGCAAAATCTTCTTCCAGGCAGGTTCATCACAGATCCTTCTTAATTAATGCCCTAAGAATGGCATTTTCAGGAGTGTAGGTATCCCTTCAGAGCCATTGCCTAATTTGTGAAGGTCCTCTTGTTTAATTTAATTTGTGTTCCCTGGCCTTTCCCATGTTGATGGATGACTAAAGGAGTGTAGCCTGTTAGTCATCTAACATTTATACCCCAGTGAAACAGGAAGTCATGGATGACCACTTAAGATTCAGATGAACTTTAAAAAGTAGAATGTTTATCAGAATATACGTCTATTAGATTCTGCTCATAAAAAAATTCTAGGGCTGCCAAAAATGTTTTAAAAATTTTAATCCAAAGGTTAGACTTATCTCATATTTTGAGTCCATGATCAAGCTGATGAACAACAATGACATTTTTTTTCTCAGCCTTTTTTATTCATATTTACGTAGGCTTGCAATACCTTCTGAGGACCCTGTCAAACAATACAAATTAAGAGACATACAGAGGGAACTGAACCTCACTCTGCTTTGTATCAAGAACGTTGGTTGTGTGGGAATACGTACACAAACACACGTTTAACAAGCACAGTGCAATGGGAAGCTCTTATGTAGGAACAGTTTACAAAAGAGTTAATTCATTGCAGTCTTATTTCACAAAACAGTCGGCATGAAATTCCTTTGTTTCCTCTCCTTTCTCAGGTATATCAAAAGTGTCACTAATAATTTTAAACTATGCACTTTTATGTTTCCACTGTATCTTTAAGCTTTCGAACCCTTCTGTTCTTTGATATAACAAGGACAGTTTGAGACAAGGCTTCAGTTCAACTAAGAGAAGCCTAAAGATCTGGTGAGTGGGAGAAAGAAAACGTGTGGTATTTAAAATTTATACTTTCTTATGCCTTTGTTTTGAACTTGAACATCTTCCAAAGTTTCTTTACTTCTTCTCTTTGCATCTCCCCGCCGCTCAGTCCATTTGCCCCTTTTTTTGAGGCTCATCATTAATATGTAACAGTGTCTTTCCTGCTTAGCTCCATCATTTAACAGCATGCGGAGTCATGGCCCTCTCAGCCTAATCAATCAGCAATATATGCAGATCTGCCTGACAAAAGAGTCAGATGTGTTTCACACGGTAATGGGCCGGCACCAATGTCAACTGTTTATTATTCAGTGTGTTGTGGTCATCTGGGGCCAATAGTTGGCCCTTTGACCCCAGCTCCACCATTTAAAAAACACATGCACATCCAACACAGGTGCATCCACTTAGACATGTTGCAAAGGGGAACACGCTTTCTCAACAGGAACACATCAACCCAGTGCATGTTCAGCACCTCTGTTTGAACTGCATTAATAACATCTTTTTTTATTCTAGTACACTTAGCGCGTATGCCAGCAAATGTTTACCATCACAGGAAAAGCTCCTCATTTCGATCGAGGTATTGCTGGAACCAAACTCAATCATCCACATATTTCATATCAAAATCTGCTTCATCCCAAGGATTCAATTTTTATAAAAATGTATCATGTTTTGCTATGTAGAAGCAGCAGTTTAACCATATAACCATATAATTCATGCCTTTTTGACCAAAAGACCATGCAAGCTAACATTTAAATTGTTGGGTTTTGTAATGTTGGAGCATAACCAGTTTTTACCATAATGATCCCCTGAAATAGAAATATTAACCATGAATAATGTGTTGTTTCCTCTAAAAATTTTTTTTTTTTTTTTAAATACGAGTATTTATGCCAAATCTCGTGATGCTATAAAGCCACGAAAAACTCAGTCTCTTTTTTCACTCTGAGCCACTGTAGCACCGCAGCGTTTGCATAGAGTGATGGTTAATATGTCAGGGAACTGATGTTATGATAGTAACCAGTGATACCACACTGGTCAGGGAATCTGTGTCCTGGCCCTTTAAAACCGACCAGCCTGACATTCCGTACCAGCCTGCTGGTTACCAATAGTCCTCAATTGTGTAATTTGTACAGGAGGCAATGACAGAAACACGTCTATGCATGTTTGGAGATCTGCGCGCGGAACCGCCCACCGACTGGGGGCTCTGAAGCCAAGACGAGAGCAGCAAGAAAAATTGGAATGGGGAACAGTGAAGCTTTTGACGACCTCGACGTGTTTTAGACACTTAGCGCTTTCGCCGACCTCGACGTTTATAGACACTTAGCGCTTTCGTTTCACTAGATCCGTTGAGGTGAGCGAAAGCAGTAAGTGTCTAGATCCGTGGAGGTGAGCGAAAGCGCTAAGTGTCTAGATCCGTGGAGGTGAGCGAAAGCGCTAAGTGTCTAGATCCGTCGAGGTGAGCGAAAGCGCTAAGTGTCTAGATCCGTGGAGGTTGGCGTAAGCGCTAAGTGTCTAGATCCGTGGAGGTTAGCGAAAGCGCTAAGTGTCTAGATCCGTGGAGGTTGGCGAAAGCGCTAAGTGTCTAGATCTGTGGAGGTCGGGCGCAAGCTTCAAAGTGGAGCACAGAGCTGATGATGAGTCGCACAGATCAAGGTCAGCTAACCGAGATCAGAGGTGCGAGTACCGGGAGGTTCTGAAAGCTGGAGCTTGTAAAACAAGCATGCTGTATGGAATCTTTGGCAGAAACAACTGAATAAAATGTTGAAATCAAACAATTAAACAAAAATGGTCTACCGTTACTATGAATTACTGCATAGATAAACTTGTTAGCTCCAATCATTTTTCTGTTCAGATGCATCCCCATAGAATAGCGGGGAGAGGGGAAAAAACTGGGGCAACTGACCAAATACTTTCTAGAACCACCAGTTTGCCATGTTTGGATGTAAACTGCACTTCAAAACACTATATCCAAAGCTTGTACTAGTCTCCAGCCACCCACATCTTCTGAAGACCTCCATCCAGCATCCGTCATTGATACCTCGTGATTTCCCTACTTCCATTTCAGGGGGAACCATGGTAGGAAGAAAAGCACTAAAGATTGCCATTTTATAACCCCCACGGCTAATTTACCATCTCCTTAAACACACATACCAGAGCGTGTGGCACATGCTTCCCAACACCATTCCATGTGTAAATCAGCTTAATAAGTTTTCACACCATTAACTAAAAGGAAGCGTGGACCAAAGCCTATTTAACCAATGAGTTGTTACCTTTCATTTGCGGAGAAGGTCGTAAAAAGGAACATTTCTGAGCCATAAGAGTCATAATTAAAATCAACAACAATTTAACAGTGTAAAAAGTGGGTCCTAAGCGCTGTAATAAACTTATAGTGCCCTGTCGCCTCATGCAGCCTAGGGGTTTTTCACTTGTCTTATCACCAATTGCCATGAAGAGGAATCACACGCCTTCAGTTCTCTACCACCACACATTGTTCTCCTTCAAACACCAGATGTCTAATGTCTACCCACAGACATTTAACACTGCTGTGCTATTGGCTCTGCGGCTCAGTGTGATCAATCAGCTCTCCGTATGGAGCACAATAATGTAACACGCACTTACAAAATCGTTTTTTAATTTAGTTTTTCGGTTTCATTACTATGGATATTGAATAATTAGGTACCAGAAAGTACGTCAGGTTACACTTGTTGATACAAAAGTGTCCCTAATCAAAAGATGTGGCACGTTAAAAGCCATGTTTAAAAACAAATTATTCACTTATTTAGACATTTTTTTACTAATTGTGTAAAAAGGGCGGGCCATGGGGTCTGCTAGCTGTTAATTAATCTCACCTCTTAATTGTTTAATTGAGGTCATTATTTTGCTGGGTACTCACTGCTTCTGAAGTTTCAAACATGAATCAGTTTTGCATTGAAAGTTAATTTTACAACTTACAGGGATGCGGACCTCAATGACTGGAGCTGTCCACACTCTACAGCAGGGGTCGGAAAATCCTATCCCTGGAGTGCCACCATCCTTCAGATTTTCAAGGCTTCTCTAATTAGTGAAAACTGGAGCACACGTTCATCTGCAGTAATTTATCATGATAATGGATCCAATTTAGGGATAAAAGGTTTGAGTGGAACCAAAACCGGGGCTATCTCTGGCACTTATGCCAAAACCTGGTCTACAAAATAAAAAATAAAAAAAAAGAGTGGGATTACAGTACTCACCTCCAGGGGGCAGTGTGACGGCAGCCTGGGGACTCATCACACAGCCCTGACTGTTGCAAGCGTTCACGCTCACACTGTAGTTGGAGAAGGGCACTAGCCCCCCGATGGTCACCCAGAGGCCGGCCTTAGTGCTGGTGTGCAGCACTTGCATGTCAGTCTTCACCAAAGGGTTCTGTGCTATAAGACAAACAGCCAAAATGTAGAAAGATCACTGCCAAGGGCCCGTGGGAGAGTTTGACATGTTACAGAGAGCCCACCAAAAAGCAGGCAGGGGGAAGGAAGAAGCTTGGGCTGTCGCTGAGACGGAACCTCAGTTACACCAATGAGGAGTTTATACGTGCTCCAACAGTCTCGGAATATAGCCTTGGTTCTGGTGTTATGTGCTGGTTAACCCTATCACGAAGCCACAGCCAGGAGCCCTGGTACAAGTTGAGAGAAACCTCCTAAAAATTATGACTCTAGGGCAAAATACAAGAATTATAATACAATAATCAGGTTAAAAGTGCATGTACACATTGAGATTAATTCAGAGGGAGTAGCGCATTTGTCCATAAACAGTTGCTATTTAATGCAAATTTTGTATAAATATAAAATACCATGAAAATATTATCAGCTACATCAATATCTGTAAGAAAAGATTATACACATAATGAACGCAGCTACTCTATTTGCACTTAAACACACTGGCACTCAAACTGTAGTGTCCACACTCAGACACATGCATCTGTAAGACATTAACCGAAGGGGTCAGGTCGTAGTCGCCCTGGTCCCAAGCCACTACTACTTACAGTAATGTAATCGACCGCAGGAAATATGGCCCTGCTTGCAAATTAAAAGGAAATTAATTTCCTTTAGTCCTCACCTCATGTCCCGAATAGACACGTGGCAATGGAGAGTGAGAGAAAAAGTGGGACTGAAAGTCCATAACCTCCCTTCCGCACCCATCTAACGGGGCTGAAATGTGGCACAGAAAAGAAATCAATAGGCATGAAGTGTGGGAATGGACTAAAAGCACATCAGAATACATCCATTGTCCACCGCTGTGCTGCAGCTACAAGCCTGGCAGGATGCCTCATATTTTATATTACCGAGAAGGAAAAAAATAAACTGATAAAAATTTCCCAGGTTAAGCAATAATAAACAAAAAAAATAAATTAACCTGAGTCCCACTCCCCTGAGGACTCTGTTCTGCCCCGTTCGACTAACTCAGCAAACTCTTTAGGTAAACCTCGTAATTGCTTCCAATTTACCCTTTCTGCTTTTGCCAGTTTGTTAAATGAAACGCCATCTCGAGAGCATTCATCTCGGTTTTTTAAAGCCAAGATTTTTTTTTGCCCTTTCTTTTCTTTTTAACCCCGGGTAAAAAAAAAACATGCAGGCACGTTGCGCTTCACTTCCGACGAGAGACAAATGGGTGATTTTCGGGACTGGAGAATATATAATAGTTAAAAAGTCACTTTTTTTCCCGCAGCTCTACATAAATCACAGAACTAGTCAATATTTAATAATGCTTGCCTTGGTCTGGAGTCCCTTGATCACCCCTGTCATGTGTAATGGCTCCCCCTCCGATATCTTTGACATAAAAGCCTGGCTTTACTGCAATACTAACATGTAGAGGGTCATTACTGATCGACATTTACCTTAATCTGTGACTGCCAGCCACGAACCGATAAATTCCCCAGGAATCCACTGGGAGAAATCAGTAAACTTCTCTGGGCAGGGGAGAGTGAGCTGAGAGCAAATTCTGCCAAGAACAGAATTCATTTCCCAGACAGAGGGCCAGGGGAGCCAGTGGGCTCTGACTGCAGTGAGCACCTCGGCCCTAGCACAGCCTCTGCCATACTGTTTGCGTGTGTGACTGTTTGTGTGTGTAATAGACTGAAACACCCCCACATGCACACAAACACAAGCGCAGACCTGACTTCGAGAACATGCAGCATGCCATGACAATGCTAGAACCCTAGGGTGGGGGTTTGGACGTAAACAGAAAGGCAGCGAGAGAGAGCGCTTGAACAAAAGCAAAATAAATCAGTCAAATACACACTGGCAATATAATACACCCGAGGAATACAGATTCTGCACTTATACCTCAGCCCAGTGGCGTAACAAAAACAATCACAACAAACAAACTCAGAAAGGCAAAACTGCGTGAACAAGCCGTTCCGTCAAAGGGTCCGTGGGCAGCCTGTCTGGGGTCTATTTTTTATTTTTTTTTACTCCTTCAAATCAATCCCTCTGCACCTCATAATCTTACCGGTTCCCCTCAGAAGAATACATCAAAGCCCCTGCTCTACGAGGAGGGGATGCACCCGCCTTTGTAAGGGGTCACTTCCATCTGCTTGTACGCCGAGATTACAATCTTGAGTCCATAAGCTGCTCTTCCTACTTGTCAGAAAGCTACTTTTAAGTCTTCCAGTAGTAGGTGTTGTAGAGAATCAGTGGATAGCACTCCCTACTGATCTGGCAAATGACGCATACTACAAACACGTCTTTATCCACTGGACCAGACAAATGTATATATATCGTGAGGTATCTGTAAGCTATATGGTATATTGGTATTTGCTTCATAACCCCTCATGGTGGCGCTATACATTTTTTTCCAGGTTAATGCCAACGTACTCGTCTGAGTTGCAACTATTAATAGTCCTTGCTGAGCCGTGTCTAAATCTTTCGGCCTTAATTGCTTTGACCCATATTTATACTGAGACGAAGAACGTATGCCAAAAATTAAGAGCAAAGAACAAAGAAGCTAGTAATACACTTTTTTTGGCTCAGAAGAAGTTGTTTTTATCCATGCAACCTTAGAACCTTACAGCTGCATTTGCACTGAAGCAATTCAGTTTAAGAAACTCACTAAAGGGTACAACAGCCACTCCCGTCCTGGGATTTCAGCCTACAAGTATCATATCAACTACCCCACCTGCTGACCACATAAAATGTTGGCCCTATAAAGATTACTATACAGGCTGACACTTGCACATACATTCTAATATTTAAGAACAAAAAATAAACAAACAGAACAAAACTCAAGACCAATACCTTATTATGCTCATAATGGAAACAATTGCACAACACTAATTACAATGAATTTGTGGAGAGGAGGGGTGCCGTTTTTTAGGCCTGCTGTTAGTTAGCGTTTTGGGATGAATGGTGGGAAGATCAAAGCATGCAAAATAAAGCTGAAAAAGACCATACTACAATTCAGCAAGTAGTCTGTGGGCAAAGTTGTTATAAGAGACGCAGACAAACCGCAGCCGACAAGGTTTTGGATGAAAAATATCAACTCTGTGCTGATGAAATCCTGATTAATGAAGAGGGACAATCTATTATATTGGTCTGGCAGACGAAAGGAAAACGCTGACACAAAGAGGTACGGGTCAGTCTTTTCATCTCAGCAGAGCTGGAGTTTCACCAAAAACAGAGGGGTAGTTTGGCCGGATACCAGGTCCAAAGTTCAGCTGTATGCTAAAGGCTATTCACGGTAATGGAGTGAGACCAAGATCACGCCACTGGACACATACACAGGTAGGACCCATAACACCAGCGCAGTCAGGGCATGGCTGATCCTTTGATGGCATCTAGAATGTCATTGTGAAGGTCGCAGTTTCTGTGTATATTTATTCACTCAATGTTATTTTTCATTCTTAAAACATTGTTTTATCGAAAAAAATCTTTTTGGGCCTCCTGAGTGCGTCAGTTGGTAGAGATTTTTATATTAATTACCTGAATGTTGGTAGAATATTCCGCTGAACACCACAGTGTATGTCAGGTTCCCATTAGGCCTTGCTGGGCTTAGCCACTTGGCTCTAACAGAATTTGGCCCCTCGCTGCGGACTTCAAGGGCCACAGGGCCCACAGGGGCCGCTTCCAGGGTACGCATCTCTGTCTTATGGAGAGAAGAGATATTATTCGACAATTAAACTCAACTGGAATACAAATATCCTCATTTGTAGAGCATGTATTTAACCAAACTATGTACAGGAAGCTCAGGGTATTCAGTTTATATGTTCTATATCTTGTTCTACACATTCTATATGTTGTTAATTGTTTATTATATTATATTGTTTGAATGTAAGTAGGTTGTTCGAGAAGCTTCTATTCATTAAGATTTTAAACCTCAATCTACATTCTGATAGCAGTAAAGGAAACATTTTTTTCGGCGTGAAAGAGGTAAAATTTTGATCCATATCTTTCAAATGAAGACGAATGGACTAAAGCCAAGAATTCGACGCATCAAGGCACTTGTATCCAACAGGCATGGTTAACAGACATGTCTCCCCTCTGCTCTAAGACACTCTGAACTATGGCACTTTGCACACCACTCTGGATAAGAGCCTCTGCTAAATGAACAAAATGCTAAAATATTAAGAGAGCTGCAATATTACTTGTGAATAGTATAAAAATAACTATATAATACGTAGATTTAAACTAATTCTTGTCTGATGACTGGTTATTATTCAGAATTGTATATATTTTCTATGAATTCTGCTTTATTTTACCACCGCTCCTACTAGCAAAGTAAGGTGTTCTAAATCATCCTTTTCCTGGTTAAGGGAATTAGAGAAGGACAACACTAACACTGCATTTCTTATCGGCAAGAAATTATATTGACAAAAAAAAATGTAACTCAATTAATCTAAAAAGAAAACTGGGTGGGAAAAAAACAGGACAGCATGATATTTAAATTTGTGGGAAAACGTTTCTTCATTAGCTGATATACTTGGTAAAGAAAAGGAACCACCTCTTGGGCCCTCCAGTCCAAATTTTGTTGTGTCGGCAAAACTCTTTCTTTGACTAAATATTGCACACATATTGGAAAAATGCCCAAATATGGCCCATCAAAGGCGTAACCATCCCTGAGTGGCATTTATACCAAATGTCAAGCGTGAGCAGAAGGTGCTTTATTGAACTAAGTGAATCGATAGCCTTTATGATGTTGGCTACCATCTGACATTGCTATATTAACATAATGTAAATGTGCAGCCACTCACCAGGGGCCCCAGGGCGCAGCCTTTAGCGGTGCAGGCCTGGACACGGAAGCTGTGGAGGCTCCAGGGGGACAGACTGCTGACCGTCCACTCCAGAGCGGAGGAGTTCTGTACCAGCACCCCGTTCATCCACAGCCCGTAGCCTGTGATGGCACCTGTGGAGAGACATTCACAACCGCGCACACGCACACGCACACAAAAACAGATCTGTTACTTTTCCTGCCCTTCCCCACTGGGCCCAATGGTACAACTTCTTGCTCCACAGTCATTACGGATGTGATGTGTTTTTGATTCGAGTTTATATAACATATATTTTCTGTTCCTATCAATTAAAAGATGTCAAATGTTCTCGATAACAGCGATCCGCAAAGCAGCATCACGTCTTGCAGATGACTACATGTTTTAAGCATATGCAATGATTTACATCAACGATTTACTGAACATTTATTTGCAGCTTCATATTTGGGGCATCCTCTTGTGCATCATTACGGCTTGGAGGGCAAATGCCTCCTGTCATTTAAAAAGGAATTAAGTCGCTTTTGTGCTAATATGCACAAACCTGTGGATTTAGACACATGCTTCGGGTTTATTTCTCAGAAGTGAGCAGGCTTTCCTCTAAAAGGTTCCCGTACAAGCGTGAATCCTCTGAATCCCCCATATTCAAACCGGAGCTGCGGTCCTTAAGTAAAACACCCACCTCCATTTTTCTGAGAGGATGATGTTCTTAACAAGAGCTTAAGCCAAGTGTACATGAGGTCTCTTTTCTTAGTTACTTTGTGATATAATTGTCAGGTGCCATATCTTTTACAGTTCTGGAACCTGCTTCTATGCAGGTGTCTGATGGTAGCTTAGGTAACTGGTCGTTTTTAAGCCACTGGATCTTACGGTTGTCACACTGGTGAAGTGAAGTGGTAACCGATGGGTTCATTTTCACACCGTGTAGTCATAACATACGCTTTTGTGTTGTTCCGGGCAAAATATATATTTACTCATTCCTGGCTAATGGCCATATATTAAACTTTATAAGGACAGAAAGCCTGTCTGTCTTTATAAGGACTTGTGTGCTGTTTTATAGTCATCACTCAAATTGTCAAGATCAGTGACCTTTGGCTGCAATTGTCAGAGAGTTCTGTTCTGATGGATACTAATAATTGTTTGATCTCTTAATACCCAGTGAAACACTTACATGTTTCAATAAAGCTTTATTTTAAAATATTTATAATATTAATTTGATTTTATAATATAAAAACATACAATGCTCTGTTTGGAATTGTGGTTATTTCTGACATTTAACATAGATTTAGATATTTAATCACAGAGATTCAGTTCAACAGTTACGAATATGTTTGGATACCACTGTAGTCTTTATGCAATACAAGCCTTGGTCATTTTTGTGCAGAAATACACTGAGCATCGAAAGAAACTGTAACGTAGGAAAAGAATGCAAGAGAGACTTTGCATCTGATTACTAATCATTGGGACTCTCACATGGTGGTTCTGCTGGTGTAATGACGGCTTTCTGGCGAGATGAGAAGGTGTGGACCCTACTCAACCCCCATGAACACTGTGGGCAGCGCTGGGACGATCTAGGGCTCAGAGAACAGTGAGAACAGGCGCATGCTTTTCCTCTTGGCTCTACAAGAGGAATGGAGCAGAATCCCACAAGACAAGAGATCTTGAAACCACAGCACGGTCACAGATACACGGCCTGTGTGGTGGCCGGCGCACAACTAGCCCGTTACTTTCACTGCTGAACAACTCTGTCTGTGTTCATCCGTTCAAGTCACAAGTGGCTGCTGAATAACGTGCTGTCGCAATTTCAGGAGATTCCGTTTTACAATTTCTTTTCCAGGTGTAAATGATAAGTATCTTTAGATGCTCAGCATATATTACAGTTTAGTAAACTGAATGTATTTTCATGCCTTGATAAGTTATAGTTCATCTTTAGAGAACAAAAAAAAAAAAAAAACCTTGAATAGAATTTAATTACCCAAACTTTAATTATATTTAAAGTATTTACTTGAAAAAAAAAAAAAAGAATTTCCAAGCGACTTACGGAGATGCATACAAACGTGCATACACCTTGACTGACTAGAACGGGGAGGAGAAGTGTGAGGCTGGGAGGGAGGGAGGGAAAACAGCTGACATAGAAAGGAACAGGTGTGTGAGATTTTCAAGCCAATTAAACTGTTTAGCCTGCTTAAGGCAATTTCATAGGGGCTGTCTGGAGACCACCCTTCTGAATCTTCATTTAACCACAAATTAACTACACGGTATCACAACCAATGCAGAAAAAAAAGCTTGCTTCTTCTCCTCCTCGTCCACATATAAAACCCCAACTGGGAATGGCTCCTGGATGACTTCCGACTGACATCCTAAAATGAACAGGCAGTTTTATTAAAGATCTCCTGTTAAAGCAGACGATCTAAAAGGGCTAAAGTTCAGTAAAACATGTAAAGAGAGCAGGTCGCTGAGCAGTAAAGGCATCAGGTTCGACTGGTCAAGAGTTCCACACAAATGACAGCTCCCCACAACATAATCCAGAAACTACTGTAAAAAACTTAAAAAATTCCCCCCCAATTACTACTAAAATATTTTTTACATTATATACATTTTTTCATTATATATATTTTTTTGATTGATTCTTAAAGTGTGAAAACTATTTTTAAAAATATACGACCAAAATATCGAGCTTCCTTAGTTAGAGCTACTGCAGAACTATATATATATATATATATATCAAAACTAAGGTCATTTTCCAAAGGGCTACAGAAAATGTATAAATTCGTCCCACAACTGACACAATTCTACATTATAAGTGGTATCCCCTTTTAAGTGGACATCACCCTTTCAAACGGCAAAGCATTCTGCGAGGATAGAAGGCATGAAATACGGATGTAATATCAAACCTGTGCCTGCAGGTCCTCTCTATCAACTACGCACTTGTCACAGAGACGGATACCACAGGCTGCAAACCTTGTCCCGGTTTTAAAAGCCAGCATGTGGATTTAAATATATCAGCAACATCGCCATTTCCTTCTTAACATGATCAGCTCTACAGCCAGGTGTGTGCATGGTGTGCAGCTAGGCCTGGAAAACACCTTTACTCCACGATTACTCCATACCACCTCAGTGTACATCTAAGTCTTATATTCACATTACATTGCATAACATTTTTGAAGGCTGAGTACTTCTAAAAATGGCGTTGACATCAAATAAAGGTCGGTTCCACTTTTGTTTCAGGGATCGGATTTTTTGGTGTACCGTCTCTTTCAAGGTCTTACGCCTACCTGCACAACAGTTATGTATATGCAAGCCCTTGTTTATTGGCCTTTCATTTATTTTAAAAGTGAACACCTGTTTTCATAACAGGCCAATTTCTGCATCACGTGCCGCTGTTTTGTCTGACTTCCTATTTTAATATTCACTTCCAAATACTCACAGCACAGAAGAAAACCATCTCAATATATCTTCTGAGTCTGAATGGTACGACACACAACAGTTTAGGGAATATTTTCACCAATGCAGGGGCAAGCAATATGTTTGATCCCTCTGCGATCACATGCTGTACAAACATATACTATAAGTACATAATCATTGCATAGTTATTGTACAAATGACCACAATAGTTACACCATTTTAATTAGTTATTTGTAGTAGTATGGAAGGTTTTTTTAAAATCACATATGTATTTATTTAGCAATAAATAACATTTTAGCGTACATTTTAATTGACGTGTTAAAAGACCAATTTATTTCTACACATTACAAAGATATGCAGTGCACTGATAATCCCAAAATGAATTTGAGGTAGAAAACTAATCCTACGTGTTTCTATTAACTAAGGACATCAAAGGCCACTTCAAGTTTGAAATTATACAAACATTTAAACAACAAATTTGATCTAATTAGCATCTGACAAACGGACCAAATTAATTCATCATTTTATAAATCAATAATTTTGAAATTATAAGGGCTAACAGGGTGCACATCAGTGTGTTACTTTGTTTTGGGTTAATTCGCTGAAGGATTATTCCCTAATCGACAAAATTAAGAAAAATTCTTCAGTGCTTTAAGCATCACAGTGTGGATTTCAGCCAAGCCAAGTGGACTGAAAAAGCTAAACCCTGTTAACATTATTTTGTTAGTAAGACTTTTATCAGGAATTAGCCGACTATTTTAAATTGTTGTTATTCTAAATTATTTTAAATTGAATGATCAATAAAACTTTACTTACCCGAAATACCTAAAGTAGAACACATAAAAATATGGGCATTCTAATTAATATTTAATTGAACTGATCGATATTTTCACTGAATGACAGAAAAGTAAAGGACTTGTGGCGGAGAGTATATAGCAATGTTGCCTATTAAAATTTTGCTTACTTGCATTAAGTTGGAATGTATTCATACAATACTTCCAATGTCAATTTAAATGTTAATTACATCATTATACAATGATTGTTTTTACCCATAGAAATAAGTTATAATAGTGAAGTCATAAGCATGCAAGATTATGAAGAAATTAAAGATATAAAGTCAATTTAAAGAAACTGATAGGCATTACTTATTTACCACCAATATTTGTATTAAATTAAATGGCAATACATATTTTTATATATAAAATTATTTTTTTTTTTATACACACACACACACACACACACACACACTCTTCATATACTTATGGGTAATTATTAAAATTAAAATGTATTATTAAACCATGTAAGCAGGATAAATCTACCACTAGCTTTAAATTAGAATAGCAGCAAATTACAAAATATTACAAATTAATTCATCATTATTTCATGTTCTCAAATGATTTCTAAAATCATTTGAGTACACATAGCAGTGATTCTTTTTCATAAAATAAAATGATTTTGCTCCAAGCTTGAGGATTAATATATTAATTGGTAATTTATCTTCAGTGTTATTAATATACAATCTGCTTCGAATATCAGTTAGCCTGGGACTTTGGCCATTCTCCGAGTGAGTTTTTTCATTTCCCCCTTTTCAGTGATGTAACATCCTGATCAGATCCTGACAACACGAGATCGTGTGTAAATCCTGGCCAGCAGTGATGCTGAGGAAATCAAGCGCGCCTATCTAATACTGACAGACTGCACAATAGCTGCAGTTCACAGCATCAGTCAAAAGGGAGCACTTTTCATCCACTTTAAAGCTACAATCTCCCTCACTCTCACCCCCCATCTCCTTTCGCCGGTAGTACACAAGGCAGAGGTATCGGTGGGCTTTTAAAGTGCTAAACCCTCATTAAAAATGAAGTACCTGGGCCCAAGACGCCTTTTAGAATATTCATTTAGCCTTCTGGCTCGTGGTTTTAACCCTACTCACCGTGGGGTGAAAGCGGAGGGGTCCAGGAGACGTGGAAGGAGTCAGGGGAGAGGGCCACTACGGTTGGGGCGGGGACATTTTCAGGGGTACTCTCCTCTGTGCGGGCCATGCTGGGAGCACTACGGGTGCACCCACCTCCTGTGCAAGCCTGCAGACATGACCACAGGTTTGTTTGTGGGCAGAGTGTCAGAGAATCTCAGGTCATAAACATGTTGTACGCTGCTGTGGTCTACCAAAAAACAAAAACAAACAAAAAACAACTTTTTTTGCTCCAAAAAACGATCATGTGTGTAAATGCAAAAATAACTGCAATTCTGAAAGTCCAGTAATAAATAACGACGACGACAAAAAGAGTACAGCGCTTTGTAAAATAAGAAGGTAGAAGATTTATACACACAGCTATGTAGAAGAGGTAGGTAGTGCCTGGAACAAGGTTTCGTAGGGTGTGATCCTCGAAGAGCTCCGAGCTGTTGTAGACAGCATTGGGCTCCTCGCCCAGAGCTGAAAGGTAGAGGGTGTAGAATTCCAGAACCCCATTCACCTCCTCTGGCGCTGCCCACCTGAGGCAGAAAAAGGTTGTGTGTTACATAAAGTAAAATGCAGCTGGTTATCTTTATTTTTGCTCTTTTCTTCATTCTTTCCACCGTATAATTGTCATGGCAGAAGTACCGTAGAATTACCCAGACAGAGTTTATCAGGGCAGACACTGATCACCTTATCCAAAGATGTGCAGACAGAAAACAGGAAAGCCTGTTAGGTTACTATTCCACTTGTGAGATGACTTTCTCACAGCTATATATAGAACAGAGGACACCGCTATCTACTGGAGGATCTGGGAGAGCCTGAAAGTCCAAAAGGAGGGCGGACGGAGAAGAGAATAAACCGGCTATATAATACCTGCCTTTTCTCCCTCTGCAAATCGATGTGTTTCTAGGGTGATGAGCAAAATAACACATGGCCCGAGCTCTTTAACACTCCACTTCTTCATACTTGATCCCAATCAAAATAAAAAAAAACATTATCTAAAATTGTGATTTCAGCACTTTCCTGGCTAAATTATGATCCAGAAAACTACGAACTTACATTTGACTTATTTTTATGTAAAAAAAAAAAAAAAAATACAAGACTATTTTGTGATTAGCAAATTAATAAAACTTAAATAATTAAACCACCCTGCAGTGGTCATTTTTACATACATTCTGTTACCATATCTATGTGTATATTTTTGTGACGTAGAGAGTGGCAGAGAGTGGCAGAGTGGCGTGGTGGAAATGTCAGGGAAAGGACGGGGTCATTGTCTGTGTGAAGTTCACAAGTTCTGCCTGTTTTCAGCCTGTGTGGGTTTCCTTCAGGCGCCGCGGTTTCCACACATGGGCCATAAAACCTGGGGGGTTAAGAGGCTTGGCAACTGAACAATTGGTCCTGCCGAGTGTGAGCCTTTTTCCCGTCCTGGCAGTGCCCTACCTGGGCATCTGAGGCATGGCAAAACCGCGATCCTGAATTAGATGAGCGATTATGGGGATAGAAACGTATGCACTACCCCAACAGCTTTAATAATGTATTACACTTCTGATTTATATTTAAAACAGGTAAGAATATAAGGTATAAAGAACTGGAAATTATTAACAATAAAATTAAGAACGCTACAAAAAAACTAAAGGATTGCATAGGGCACTGCCATACAAAAGCATGTAGACTCACTTCCAAAATCACATCATCACTGGGCAATCCCTGGAAGCCCCAAGATTCTAGGTTAACCATTTTCCCGGTCATATTATACTTTATTCCTTTAGTAAAAGACCACAGACACACCTAACATGATTAGTTGTTGATTGAGCTAAAAACATCTGTTCAATACCGTCACACAACTAGGGCATGTAAATAGGCATTTAACATATGGTTTCCTGTCTATATTACATGTGTTATAGTGTCACAGATTAGTAAGAACTGAGTGCAATTAATCAAAAACCGGTAATCAATTGCACATCATGTACCTGTCACAGGCAGTAAAACCGTTTCTGCAGGTTTCCCCCACACAATATTTTCTGACCATGCATTGTATGCATTTTTTTTATGTCCTAAAATTTTACCACTGTATTTTATTTTATTTTCCCCCTCTTAATGTTATTAATATTTTATTTACAAATTGTGAATATAACTGGAATAATCTGCTTTATATCTGTTACATAAATATAAAATGTCCGTCTTATAACCTTTTAATAAAAATTCCAATCTATTAAAAGATTACACGATGGAAGGGTTAACTTTGTTGCTAATATTCCGTACTATAAACTATTTCTCTGGACAGCAATGCAATTTAATAGAATAGAACGAAATGTGCAATTTTTTTTTCCTTTTTTTAAACGTGGTTTTAATCCTAAATTAATCCGAATGCTGCAAAAGCGGGGTCTCATTCTAATCAGACTTTGGGAGAGGCGCGTTGGAGGGCACGGCTGGGCAGAGGATTTATGCTGATATCGGTACGCACGCATTCTGCAGTACGGGATCCCGCAACCTTTCTCACAGGCAGATCACAACACAACAAAAGCGTATTGAACACATGTGATCCTTCACCTTCTGCTATTATGATTCTGCTAACAAGGCAATACTTTCCAGAGGCATGGTATCCACAATTAGACCCTCAGAGAGAGAGAGAGAGAGAGAGAAGGTGCGATATATAATCTGTAATGTCAGACTAGAGCGTGCACTACTTCTGCGCCTTTGCCGCCGCACAATCCGATTCCCCTCGTGCTCATGTTGAAATATTCCTTGGAAATAAAGCAATAAGCGTTTTCTCTCACGCCGGTGAGGACAATAAATAAGACCGGCTTCGGTACAGAAGCCTGAGTGCTCTGTGAAAAGAGCACAATCAAGAGATGGATACATAATAAAGTTATGAAAATCGGTGATGGAACAGATTGGGTCATATATATCTTTTTAACAAATGACTTACAGAGATTTACAGAGAGGCTTCCGTGGCCATTAACATACTGAAAGGCAACAAGAGACGGCCTTTTACCAGCGCTGGAAAAATGACTGTAATTGAAAGAAGACTGCTTAGCGATGTTGCTACATCGCAGGAGACAATGGAATGCAGCTATAAAGCACCACGGTATGCGGCAGGTGTAATTTAATTCTGGGTTCTGGGTTTTGACGGGACAAGACCGGCCTGGGAACAGCTCCGGTGTAGACAGTCGCCCCGTTATGCATTCTCCTTGTGCCACGCAGGAGCTCCTCCCCCTATGATCAGCGAGTAAAGTGCTGACATTTTCTTTTCTGGTACAAACCGCAGGCACGGCGTCACCCTTGCTGGCCTTCCCGATACGCCGAACAGAGTCTGCATAAGTTTGTGTCATGGGTACTTTTGTTTTGTTTTTTCACCCTTCTGGACCACATGGCTTTCTGCCCTCATTCAATTGTTCCTAAGTGAGGTGGAGGAGCTGATAAAGACTGGGGGCCCCGATGGCTTTCACGCAGATTGCAAGAGGACAAGAGGAACCGGAGAGGGAGTCAGTGCATGTGTATATACTCGCCCTCTGTATCAGTGGGCTTGCTTTCTGCATGGGTCAGATGTGGAGAAACAGGTTCACGTGTATATACTCGCCCTCTGTATCAGTGGGCTTGCTTTCTGCATGGGTCAGATGCGGAGAAACAAGTTCACGTGTATATACTCGCCCTCTGTATCAGTGGGTTTGCTTTCTGCATGGGTCAGATGTGGAGAAACGGCTTCACGTGTATATACTCGCCCTCGGTATCAGCGGGCTTGCTTTCTGCATGGGTCAGATGTGGAGAAACGGGTTCACGTGTATATACTCGCCCTCTGTATCAGTGGGCTTGCTTTCTGCATGGGTCAGATGTGGAGAAACAGGTTCACGCGTATATACTCGCCCTCTGTATCAGTGGGCTTGCTTTCTGCATGGGTCAGATGTGGAGAAACAGGTTCACGTGTATAT
>JAOYSI010000013.1:1401024-1435157 GCA_025775065.1 Hiodon alosoides | reverse complement strand
CACCAACCCTTATAGCCCCCCCACCCTCTCCAAAAAAAAAAATGGAGCAATTACGCTCTGGCATTGCACTTTGTCATCAAATTAGCTCGGAGTTTTCCGGAAAATGGCTCGGCACCATTTGAGCCCCTCTCCGGTTTTATTATTCATCAAAGAAATGTGCTAGTCAGGACCTTCTAAATGACTTTACCCTCTTGTGGAGTGCTGATGTTCCAGCCGCCGCGGCTCTCTGTGCAGCCAGCCCGAGAGCACGCCGTGAGGGTAATGCTGTAGTTGGTAAAGGGAGCCAGACCACTTAAATTGCCTGCAACAGAAAAGGAACGAGGCAAGTGTGTCATTGTGTTCTTTTCCACGTTTTAAACCTCTGCTTTCTAAATTCACGGATTCACGCCACAACATTTATCCACCACTTCTGATAATAGATCTATTATCAAATAGCAATGTCTCCGATTAATCAAGGGAACTGTGAGTGATATCGGGCATTGCTATGTGGGATAAGGGGCACTAATGATGCTATAAAATGGATGTAGTTTATCAGGGCTTTCTGACCCGCTACTCTGCTTTGAGTTTCGCATGTGTTAACTCTGTCTGTGGAATTTGTATCATTTCCTCAAATGATTTTATTTTTTAATTTTTCTAATTCAATATTTTTTCATTCATTCATAACTCGATGCAAAGTGTTTATGGGCCAGGCTTGGAATCATTAACGCCTTTATGGAAAAATGTAAGCTGTAGTGTGGAAAATGTACTTTTAATGTCATCTGATAACTAAGCTAAAAAATGGAAAACTATTTCTCTGTATCCGCAGTGAGCAAAACAAGGGCTCCGTCTCTCGTTTATTGACTGGGCTTACAGCATTCATTTCCTCCTTGTCATGGTATCCCATATAAATAGCAGGCTATTAATAGCCTGGGCCGTAAATTAAAGCAAAAAGACCTCAGAAAGCTCTGCTTTTAATTAATTTTTATAGTTTAAAATCTTAAAATCTTTATTTATGAATTTATCATCCAAAATAAAGGCAACCCTTTAATGGTGGGTTTTTGAGTGGCTCTTTGGCCACAGTCCATGGTAATCTCCTCTCCTTCGTTATGTTAATCTGTGGGCGGACAGATTGCTGTCAGCTCCAAGTGGCCGGTGTGCTGCTAAGGTAAACACCTTGGCCAGGCTGTAATTGGCCAGGTGTCTGGGCCTTTTTGTCTTTTAATTAAATTAAAGTCCAACCCACTTCACTCTCATTACCCACCTATTTGCTCTCTGGGTTTTTATCGCTCAAGGTGTAATTTTGTGTTTGGTGTCACAACTGTTATAAATTAGAGAGCGTATGGATGTTCTGCTAAACGTATGACATGAAAAGTTAGTGCCTTGATGTTTGCCCTGTGTTCATGCTTGCCCTCTGTTTGCAGCCTGTCCAAAATGAACTGTAATCTTTTAAACAATAATAATGCATTTACCTGCGTTTGTAACACACTCCTGTGCACACTTGCGCCATGCACATAATCAGCAAAAGAGGCCCCACGAATATACTGCTTTTATTTTTTTATTTAATGAAAATGGATTTTACGCGTATATTTTCAAAGCTTTTCATGAGACTTACACCACAATGTGCACCTTCAGTGAAGGAATCCTTTAGATTGTGAAACTAATGCTATCCCTTAATGCTGACTGCAAAATCAAATTTCAATTGTAACGTTTGTCGTTTCGATTTAATTGTATTAATGAACAATGTTTGGGCGTAACAAACATAGCAGCACAGTAACGTGGAATGGTTTCATTCAGGCAAGTTTCACGGGGACCGATTGGGGTTCGGGCATTTCTCTTCCCCTTTTTCGGGGAGCTCAGGCCTCTGCATGCAGCAACGACGCAGCCCTTACCGGTCACATGCTCTGTGTGCAAGAAGGTAGCGCGGATTGGGGCCGTGGAGGGATCGTCCCGATTGTACGCTTTCACAATGTACCTCTCAATTACACCTCTGACCTCGGCAGGCTCGTCCCAGCTCACCATGGCGTTGGAACCGTTTACACAGACAACTCTGGAGGGATTCAGCACACTTTGAGGAACTGAGCGAGGAAAAAATGAGGGGGGGAGGGGGGTGGAGTGGGAGGGGAAGAGTGAGTGTGTCAGCCCAAAGAAAAGCAGCACACATATTCTTCACTTTTAATAGACACAGTAAATCATATCTTACCATTAGCATAAATACAATTTATTAGAGTTGTAACTTTTTCAGCACTGATTTAATATGACTGTACATCTTCTACCATTCATCCTTGGCTATATTTCAAACCGATCAAGAATTCTGCCTTTTTCTGGGTGGATTCTTTCATATTAACCATATTAATTATGGTTTCAAATGCATGTAAAATACATTTAAGTTGGCTTTGTGAAAAAACAAAAATACAAGTCTGCATGCTTTTTCTTTTCTTTTAGAAAATGAAATTAAAAGCAATTATATAAAACTGTTAATACGTCATGCGATCATATATCTAAAAAAAAGAAAAACAATAAAACTGAAATAAGAAAAGTGTTTTTCAATAATAACAATAATAATAATAATAATAATGACTTCAAGTATGTTGGTTCACAAAGCTAGAATAAAAAACCTACTTCCACAATTTAGAGTTTGTTTATCGATACTTTTCTGGTAGGCTACGGAAATATTTAAATGATGTATTTAATATATATATATATTTTTTTTTTGTAAACAAAATAAGAAACTTATGATAAAAGGAAAACACCATTAAATAAAATTTTATTAAATGCGATTAGTGGGTTGTCAAAGTTTGTTTACTTATGTATTATTTATTTATTTTTCCATAGAAAATGCATTATTTATGATCATATCAACTTAAATATACCATTAGCCATTTAATTGCTTAGCATGGGGTTGGTAAGTGCCATCATGCGGTCAACTTTTAAAATCTCAGCTTTCTGCTTGAAAACCCCCCGAGAGAGGCGAGTTTTCGGGCCAGACAAAATCCGAGCCATTGCACCACGATAGACGTAGCTAAGTTGGGATCAAGACACAACACACAATGGCAAAATAACACGTGGCCACACCAAGCCGTTTTCGCCCTTAAATAATGCCTAACGCGTATGGGTGGAGTGGTGGAGTGGATTGTTATCGCTCGGCCAAATCAGAAGATTGTGTATTGCCTCACTCCATGAGACAATGTTAATTTGTAGGGGTAACTAGGAGGGCTCTTTTTCATTACACACGCGCAGGAAGTGCAAGCAAACACACTCTTTTAATAGAACATGGGAAAGAAAACAATGCAGTTAAAAGGAAGAAATAAGTTAACCATCCCCCATCTCGGGCGGCTGTCTCATTCATCTCCAAGGCTCTGTGGCTTCATTTATAATACGCCGCTCCTTTTGACGTGGAGTGTTACCGTAAGGAACGCGATAACGTATCGTCCAGCAGCATCTCACCTCCCTGACTATTACATATATTGTTACGATAAGGATAAAATGGGATGGCTGAAAACTATGACGCAAACTAAACACAGCGTTTGCTCTGTGTTTTCAGCACACTCCTGCGAGATCCGACACTGTGTTTTCAGCACACTCCTGCGAGATCCGACACTGTGTTTTCCGCACACTCCTGCGAGATCCGACACTGTGTTTTCCGCACACTCCTGCGAGATCCGACACTGTGTTTTCCGCACACTCCTGCGAGATCCGACACTGTGTTTTCAGCACACTCCTGCGAGATCCGACACTGTGTTTTCAGCACACTCCTGCGAGATCCGACACTGTGTTTTCCTATTAGCTGTGCTTTGACTGCGCTTCTGTCCTCTGTGCTCCTGGTGGCTTACCTGTCTCCCTGCTCCGGCCACGCGCCCATGGTCCCGACGTCCACCCTCCCGCTCCGAACGCCATTATTCTGTATAGGTACTCTTGGGGGCAAAAGCATAATAGCACACAGATCAGCTCTGTCAGCTTTCATTTGCCAGGTTTATATTCTTTTCACTTCTTCAAGGCGATAGCCATGGAGGCAGTCGCTCACTGTAACTAAAGACTGAACTACAATTACATCGATGAACATGTAGCCATTTCACACTCTAACTGACAGCTATCGCACAGCACATGTCATAAACAGGCGTGCTTATTAGAAAGCTTCATTATGACTGCTGCCGGTGACGTTCACAGGAGCCGAGAAACCGGTGGGCGTCGCCTTTCCATGACAACCTGCAGCTTTACAACAATGCAGACAGAGGACAGCGGTGGCTGCGTGATGCACGACGTTTCCCTGCCCCCTGCAGTTAGGCTGCTTCACTTGGCCTTCGCAATTGTAAATATACCACTAAAGAAATGAATCGCTTTCTGCAAAAACACGTTAGAACACTGGCGCATCACCTCTAATTAAAGTTATGACGAAAAAACTGTAATAGTGTTAAAGGGGTATTTATTTTGAAGACCCTTGCTCCTTTTCTGCCCATCGTGATTCTCTACTGACCCCGGCCCGAGGCACTACATAAGGTGGAACCAGTGAAGGGCTTTACCAGTGAAGGGCTGCACACTGCTGTCCTCCACTCTCCTCTCCCCGCCTGCATACACCAGAATGGAGTCATTTCCCCTGCAGTTAACGGCGGTGTCAGCTGACAGGCATCCATCCAGATTGACTCTGACAGCGCGGCTGGACACAGCCGCCAAGTTTACGACAGCCCCTTGCGTGAATTTAACATCTCTGATACAGCCGCCGAAACCTGCCGAGACGTAAAGAATGAGTGTCACGTTGTCTGCCTTGAGCGCCATTCTTTCGTCCCGCCTGTTCCAGTGCCAGCCCATTGTGATCCGGAGAAAGAGCTGAGAGTCGGAAAATATAGTCCTTCATACATCATACATCACTTCGTCTTTCCCGCTGAAACCATAACCAGCTTATACCGAAGAAGCATTTCTCAATTCTCATTGTATTTCTGTAATTGCCAATATAAATCTGACGTGTAGAACATAAAATTAAATATTATTATATTACTACATTGGAATATTTCAATTATTTTTTTTCTGTTACAATTTAAATATAAGGCTGATTGCAGAAAGAATGATTATCACGTTAGTAAAGTGAAATAATGTTTTTCCCAATAAAAAGATAATGATTAACCAGCCCATAAACCATTATGATCTGTTATGAAAAGCAAATATTTTCAACAACAACAAAAGAAAATACTTATATGTTTACTTGACCTTTTTTCCTTTTCCCCTGCCTAGTGCCCAATTACAGAGAGAAACAGGAGTTAATGTACACTGAATACCTCTCTTAAATGGTCAGCTGTCTGCATTCAGTGCATCCTACCGTGCAAAAGGCTCGCCCCGGAGAGAGCTCTTCTGGGCAGGCCGGATGGGATGCCCCCGAGGTAGAGGGCGGACGTGACACTCAGCCTGCCCCCGGTCATTCCCCACTGCTGTTCCGACACCTCGTTCAAGGTGACGGTGGCCAAGGCACCCCGTTTGAGCAGCGAGACTCTGTTCCATGTCCCGTCGCAGTAGGACAGCCCGACCCAGAGGCTGACCTGGGTCACACCTTCTCCCCATTGCAGGACCCAGTTAAGACTACCGCCCTGAAGCTCTGCCTGGAACCAGAGAAGATACCATTTTATCCTTGTTGCTATGTTTTAACGAGACTTTCAGGAGATAACTATTCACTGAATTTATGAGGAATGCATTGCACAGAAAATACTCATATTATTAATAAATTAATTAATAGATTTGAGTTAGCGTTGCAGAAGATGGCATTCAATTGCATACTATTGCCTATTAAAACACAATTTTACTTGCAACAAAAAAGTATCCTTGATATGTTATTTTCCTTGGGCATTATAAAAGGCTGTGCTGAAACAATTAACGATTTATAATATTCTAATCTAAACCAATTGATATAATGCTATCAGTTATCATCTAATTACTAATATATCTGCTCACCATTATGTAGTCACTGCCTGCTGTGTCATATGCAAACAACAGTATTGCATTTAGCTGGTCGGTTTTGAACTCAAAGGAAATCTCAAAGTTCTCTCCCCCTGAGAACACCAACGGTTCAAGTTCCAGGAATCCTAGGAAAACGAAAAAGAAAAAAGAAAGAGTCATGCTCTATCAGGAAAAGAACTGCACTTAAAGATGCATGAACGTCAGCCCTCAGGAACAAACCAAAAAAGGGTGTACTCAGTATATAGGTTCTAGAGGCTCTTGGATCCAAGGTGCACAACTCTGGAGGGGAAACAGGCCCTTGGTTGAGGTGACTCCTACCTTGTCCCAGGAAATACGCCCCCTCCTCTGTGTGGGCAGGGCAGCCCTCCCAGCTCTCATAAGCCTCTACTCTTTCCAGCGCAGAGCCCCAATCCAGCGGCTCCCACACATCTGCGGGACTGTCGCTGGTTTTCAACAGCACATCTCTCAGGCAACCGGAAAATCCCTGCTGCACCAGCTGGGCCTCTCCTGGTAAATCCGGTTTCAAAATCGTGTAAATTAGCATACCGTCAGCACGCTATCACCATTCTTTCAGGTAGAAAAGTTTGCCTGATTCAGAGGCAGGTCAGGAATTACAGGCAGGATTTTCAAACTTCGGGTAATATATGACCGCATGTTTTTTCACCTCAAGGATACTGCCTTAATCAAAAACGCACTTAATCTTTCTAAGGCACTAATTGTCTCTGAAATTGATCTAAAAAGGTAAAGCTTTCTACTTAATAAACATATTGATAATGTAACATTATCAACAATAACCTTTAATGATTTCATTAAAGCATATAATAACGCAATATGAATTTCACTATAATGACATCTAATTGTTAGAAATGAACAGAGCCATCTGCCACCACTTATTGGACCTGTTTATGTTTGCTGGCAGTTGGCTGAGGCGTGCGTGCGTGTGTCATGATGGGCAGATACCTGTGTCTTGTCTGAGGAGGAGAAAGTTTTCCGGAAGGCCACCAATAAAAACACCTGTATTCTCTCCTATAACACTGCTGCCACTTGTAGCTGAGGCAGAGCCTTTTTTGGAACAGAAAATCAATAACCTTGATTAGATTATTCATCAGGTCTTAAAATCAATAACGTAGAGAAAAAAAAAACAGCTTCTCTCTTGATATTTTGGTCAGTAAATAATAAAAAAACAAAAAAAAAACAATAACAACAATTAAAACTTAAATTCCAATCTCTCAAAACCAAGGTACGCAGTAGGTTCTGATAACAGGAGAGAGCCTGAGCGGGTGGGTATAGTACTATGTGGTTTATTGTGTGAGAACTCCTAAATGAGCCCATGGAGGCATGTCTGTAAGCACACGAGGAAAGCACTAGGCCGGCGAAACTTAATTGAAATGCAAGTTCAGAAGAGGAGAAGCTCCTTTGCCTAATTATTCTAATCACACAAGGAATGGCAAAGATTAACCTTGATAATTCCTTTCCTTCGAATTTGTAGGAGCCAGGGTTTAGAGAAATTGACAGAACAGAAAGAGTCTGAAGCCGGTCTATGAATATGATGAATGCGAGCACGCTGCGCTAACCATTACCTCGGTATTGATTGTCCACAATGATCGTTCCCACGGCCCGCTGTCTGGTAGCAATCACATGGTGCCACTGGTTGTCGTTATAACGCTTCTCTCCATCATTCTCAGGACTGACTGCGACGGCAGAAGCCTTACATCAAACACAAAAGCGAATCATGCCATTCTTCATTTACAACAGGCAAACACATTTTTCATTTAACAGAACAACTGCTTGAGCTGAGTCAGTCTGACTACAGGAGAATCAACGGGCCGCTCAACCGTGTCCAAGGAAAAACTCAAGGCAAAGTAAGGATTCTCCTTATAGACTAATTAAAAGAGTTCCTGTTCTTAAAACAAAACGACCCTTGGTCAGTGGTGGCAAACTTAACTTTATCAAAATCAATAAACATATATTTATATATATATATATATATATATATATATATATAAATGAATAAAGGTATATCAGCTCAATGACATGCCTACTGCAGTATAAGCCACCTTTAGTTAATGGCTGGCTAAACAAAACCGAAATAAACATGGCCGCCGGGTCTACGCCTCTGATGGAACGCATTCATCGAGGACTCTTTGGAACACAGGATCACTTCTGTCACCATCCCAAAAAGCTTTACGCCATAGGACCATCTGGTAGTTTTTTTTTCCCCAAGTCACTTTAATTATTCAAAGCACTGAGTTAGTTCAATACACTATACAAATGCAGGCCAGAGACCTTTCTTTTTGTGTAAATATTCCCCCAAGAATCTTGTTCGCCTTTAATGAAATAATAGACACCAGAATGCGGACAGGCACAAAGGTGCCCAGCATTTGTTACCGAGTGCTCTCCTTTTTTTTATTTTTTGAGTGAAAGCTTCTGATGAAAAATATTCATGCCTACTTCAGATGGCTAGATAAATAGCACTTATCCAAAGTGCACCAAACATAAGGCTGTCATTCGTAACACCAACTTACACAACCTTAGGGTGAATTCAATCTCTTATATCACTCAAGAATAGCCAAGGAGTACAGGGGGGTCAATGCCAAATGTGTTTAGTTGCTGTGACATTCAGCTTTTGAAGGACCAAATAAAGTATGGTACCTTCGAAATAAATGCGAATTTCCACGGCTAGGCAGATTCATCAATTGTTTGCACTCGGTTTAAAGCTTGCAAAGCGACTAATGTGTGATTAAACATCTCCGTGCCTCATACTGCATTTTTTAAACAGAAGTTAAAATAAAAATGTAAAAAGTCCTCCCTAGAAATTGTCTGAAACACTGTGCATTCAGCGGCAGTCTCAACCAAAAAGCTGACATTACGTATCATTTCAAAAGACTAGATTTTTTTGCATCTTATACATTAAAAAAGAAAGAAAATGCTCTCTGACTTTCTTCTTAGTAAATGGGGCTGTGCTATCAGGGACAAGGAAAGTCACAATCTCTCAGTTCTCCCTGGGTATGAGGGATGGTTTCTCTAGGATAGCCAGGAGTACAGGGCGCGAGGGCATCAGGGACCGTCTCAAGTGGCCCTGAGCTCCACTCGGGTGACACCACAGAGCTTCTGAGAAGGTGGCCTGTGATGGGTCTGCTCAAGTTGCTTTTCATTTTTAGTGTCCCAGAGTCAGAGAAGATTCAACACAGTGGCCTTGGCGCTTGACTTCCAAAACAATTTAGGAAATGTCACTTATTTCTGTTACTAATACAACATCAAAATTAATTTGGTCTTAGAAGAACTTTTAAAAGCAATCAAAAATTACACATATTGCATATATTTGTTCATCAGAAATAAGGATAAGTGGCAAGGTAACATGACCGATCATTTGCTTGTGTTCTGACAGTGTGTCCATGATGCTGATTTGACTAACACCTCCTACAGGCCATCGTGCAATTCACTGTTGAGAGCACCAACTTGTAATCAGTCTCTGTAATGTAATCAGCGATGAAGAGAACATCAGGAATTCTGCATTATTTGTGACAGTCTTTACAGTAACTAGACATCCTTCCATGAGACAGCATTTAATAAAATGCTCATTAATTTCATCATTAGAAAGTGTGTGGGGACGCATACCAGTTTTCTGTGTCACGCCCAATTAGCATCCCATGGTAGTAATCCCATTAGAATTGTTGAATTCACTAATGGGGGAACTAATGGGCATGCTACCAGGGGACATTAATTGGGCATGACACACCACTTTTAGTTTTAATTATCAAACTACCCCAAAATGTGTTTGCAAATGCAAAAATTGTAAGATTCGGAATAGCATTACTAGTGGCATGCAAGTTGGTGGTCCTATGGACACTTATATATATATAAACATCCTTCATGATTAATTTCATCCTGAAGGCAATCTACTCAACCTTGTATGTTAGTGTGGTGCTATGTCTTAATTAGCATTCTATTGGTATTCCTTGAATATCTGCGGGTAAGAAGTTAATTGGAGTCTAATTCAAATCCTGCAACACTTTTTAAAGTTTATTTTGCTCCAAAATGAATAGAAAATTATACAATATTCCCAAAACAATGTTGACTACATCTCACTAATTTTAAATTCCTGGGTAATTAAATTCCGTTTAAAATGCCTACTCCCCATTCAGTATTTAACGTAAACCAAGTATTGGTAATCCAAATGTAACTTTAGTTCTTTCATTTTCGAAATAGTAGAAAGAGAGGGATCTTTAATATTGATATTGACCCTCAATAGCCCCTCTTTTGAAAATGGTCTTTTTTTTCCAAAAAGGACTGCATTATTCTACCATTAAAACCTCTTATTTCTTTAGTACACTGGATCCAGTGGTAAGATCTTTAAAACATCAATGTTCAGACCCATTTACCCCTACCCCATTTAGTACATTGGAAATGATACCTGCAAACTCCTGTGTCTAGTTGAGAACACTAACTCTGAGGAGGAAGCAAAGTAAAACCTTTTCTTAACGGATGTTTGCAACCCTGAGCACTGTACTCTTTAATTGCTACAGTGAATGGCGGTGGCAAGGTAAACACAAGCGAAATGATGGGAATGGTGAGAAATGAGAGTAAACCTTGACAGATGTATTTTATCCACTGGGATCACCGTGTGAAAGAATCCATACCTGCGGATCGAAGAGGAAGAACGGTCGCCCTTTGTGTATCTGCAAGGCCACATATTCGTCTTGGTCACCAGGAGACAAAGTGCACAGGATGAGTCCCTCCTCCATTCTGGTACGGAAACTCAGCTTGATGCCTGAGTGGGCACATTCACGCGGGCAAAACGAACATCGTTTACAAATGTGATGGGTGCAGAGAGTCCCCAACAAAACATTCGGGTGGCCATGGATGTGCATAAACTTAAGAGATTTTCCAAACCATTGTCCTCCAACAGATTTAGGTGGTTTCTTTGCTTGAATTTAGGTCTAAACAATCTGCTTTCAGGAAGAAAACGATTATGGGAACATTGGTGCCTTCCGGGTGGCATTTTCAGGAAAACATTTTATTGAGAGTTCACTGAACATACAAGCTTTGAAAAGGTGAGAATCAAACGGAACAAAAGACAGTAACATCAGCCAGTTCATGTCTCATCCCACCAAACCTTATCTGAAATCGTATTGCTCCTGGGATAAACGTGCCCCATGGTGCCACCTTTAAAAACGTTCTTCCTTACATCCAGCAAAATCTACTCTTAGTAAGCTCCCATGTATGCCCTCAAGTTCGATTTAAGATACTAACTTTGAAGTAATACTCTGCTTCAACATTGTTTATTCTGTTAAATATCTTGAAGACTCCAATTAGATCTTCACTCAAATGCCGACTGCTTAGGTTAAAGAGATTCCATTCTTTTAATCTATCATAGTAACTCAAGCCTTTTAAACCAGGTATAAGTCCATTTGACCTTCCCTGAGCCTAGCGTAAGGCTTCCATATCCTCCTCTGTGCTTTGGAACCCAAAACCAGATATACTGAATGTGGTATCTGAATGTAGAAACACTACGGCATGGCGTTTAAAATATTGGCCTGTGTGGGAACCTGAAATGTTAGCATGACGCAAAATGAAAACTATACTTAACACCACTTCTGAAAAAATCTGAAATCATTTCTAAAGTATTTTTTTTAAATCCCATACTATGACAAACGCACATATTGAGGCTACGTGCTTTTCCTTTAAATTAATACACATGCCTTTGCAACAAGGAAATACATTTAATAATAAATAAATAAAAATTCTAAATACAAAATGCATGCTGTCCACCAGCATATTTCATGGGAATTAAATGAAATAGTGCCACTGTCTTTTAAATAAGCGATTTTAATAAACTCTTACATTTTTGCATTTAGCAGTTTAAAAAATAACGCATAAAAAGCCAGTTAAAATTAAAATTCATATTATAAATTAGGCACAGAAAAAGAGCTGTTTTTATTACGATACTGAAGTTCGATAAGCTTGAAAATGAGGATGTTAACTTGAGAGTAAATGGCACTGACAGTTGAAATGTGTAAGAGAATAGCAGATAACTGCTTTGATGTGGATCTCTTGATTCGGGTAAATATAGAGTTGGCTGAGTCAGGACGGAGTCAAGGTCAGAGTTCAGAGGAATGAGCAGTGCATCAAGGGAATTCAACTCAAACAGAAACAAAGCAAATCTGATGTAATACTTTAAATAGCTCCTTTAAGGGATTTTACAAGAGTGCAGTTGTCACATTTATTTTTTTAAATAACTGTATCCCGGTTGAGCCAGTACATATTAAACAAAGGAATTCATTTTAAAGAAAAAAGAGATAATTTCACAGAATTTACTGCAAACCATCTTACTCTGCATTATTTCAGCTTGGTGACCAATTTCTATAGTACTACTAAAGACAAATAGTCGAAGCCATATGAACCAAATATTACCGGGTTTGAAGATAATGTGTTTTCCGTCTGTATGTATCAGGGAAGAAAAAGAAGTCGTCACCTCAGCATAAGGTGAATGTGCTCCCCAAAGTGATCAGCTATTTTTTGACATGTACTTCAGATCCATCAGGCAGCTTTGTACATTACATGAGAAAGGCTTTAGGACCAAAGGGACAATTGCGATGTCTAAGGTCATAACCAAAAGTCAAATGATGAACGTCTTCACAGAGCTCTTCGGGTTCCAGCTAGTCAGAAACATTCTTGACCATTAGTGACTGATATTATGCTAAATCGGAGTTGATGGTTTCACCTCTGTTGTGATCGTCTTAAGTATGTTCAGCCAAATAAACGTAAACGTGTTCTCCTGATTTTCATATTCAGCCATTTTTGAGAGGTATCCAAGCAAGGTCATGAGACGCATGCACAAGAGCACAAGAAAGGTTTCTGTTAGATGTAGGTTGAAGCCACATTTCCATGATTGGTACCTTAATTACACCCATTTTTTTTTTTATGCACGGGTGCCTGATCAATGGAGATTAAAGCTAGGTCTTGCTAAGTAGCTATTACAAAGCTCTGCTTAGCTTAGTGCAATAAAGGGTAGCTAGCTTGCAAAAAAGCTAGGTATATAGCTACATCTAATCACAATGAGTGCAAGCAGATAAGCCAACATTTCAAAATCAAACAAACTAATTAGCCATTACTGCATAATACAAAATCAGAATTGCTGACTGTTTTGTTTTACTGTGGTTGGTAGAAATAACAATCGGAAAACAAATAAGCAAACAGAAACACAGAATGAACATTAGGCAACTGTAATATGAGCCTGGGGGGGGAAGGGCTCCAAAAGTGCATAGAAGATTTATATAAATCAAGTAAACCCCTCGGGTGTCTTTCAAGAAATGCTTTGCTTTTTGTATCGTTTAACAGTAAAGGTATGATAGTCAAAACATAGTCCTATATCTCCTAAATTAATATCTAAAGTTTAGTGGTGTTAGCTACTGATCAAAAGTATGTTAGTCAAAACATAGTTCTATATCTCCTAAATTAATATCTAAAGTTTAGTGGTGTTAGCTACTGATCAAAAGCAATTAATTCCAGCTTATACTCTGAAAATCTAATAATAAATTATCTTTATAATCTACTTTTCAATTTCCACAAATGTGGCAGACAGATTTTATTTTATCATTCCAGTTTCAAGACAAATCACCTTTGAGGGCAAAATAAGGACAACAGTTCTGTTTGATTCATCATAAGACAAATTTGGGGTTTTATTTATTTTTTGTAAGGATATTATATCAAACATAAGTAAAACAAACAGGACAGTTTGGCTTTAATCTGCTTAGTACATAACCTGAATAACTTCAGTCATGTTAGCGTTATTGCTGCATTAATCAAGTTGTTGCGTATTAATGAGTTTTCAGCAAATGCTAATTACTGTCATAGATTCTGCAGCACCCCATTAAATATACAAATTACAGAATTAAAGAGCTAGAGCTTTTCATGATTAATCTTTAAATGGGGAAAAACTAATGATGTCTGTACAAAGTTTCCTTCTACTTTCCGCTGACTGAAGCCATTTGACAATCAATCAAATTAATTAAGGAAACTCATTTGTATCATTTAACATTTCTTGCTACAGTAGTGTGTAGTATTTGAATATTGTTGCAATTGTTTCACCCCTTTTGGTTTTATTCCAAAGGAAAATGAGAACTGGTGACCCCCTCCACCTTGCAGCCCTGTCTTAGGGAACTAGTAGACATTAAATGAGAGAAAAAAACAACACTAGGCTCTTCTGTCCAATCATTACAGAAGAAAACAAGCAAACAAAGCAAATCGATTTCGAACTCGAACTCCACATGGCGGTTTTTAAAGACAATAAAGAACAAGGATCATAAATACATCCCTTTGTAAAACAAGTGGCTCCCTACTTAAGGGTTATAATCAGATTCAAAATAAATGTTTTGGTCTTTTTGCATATTTTATGCAATTAAAATGACAATACTAATGAGAAATTCTAGTATGAATACAATTAACAGTGAATAAAAGTTATTAACAAGTATTTCTGTATTTAACTTGATTTAAAAAAACAGAAATCTGACACGGTTTCTCTGTTAAAATTACACAATAATCCATTAAGCTAGACCTATAGTCTTAACAGCATATACCCTCTAATTGTGAAAATACTGGTTTTAACTACATATTTTTCTCTTGAACTGACAGTCCCCCAAAGCAGAGACTAGCCGATTCAGTTCTTAAGTAATCTTTGAAAGGACATCCCTTTATTCTCGCACTTTCCCTTTGATATAAAACCAACCGTCTTCACCCCTCAGTTTGGGAGGCACCGTTTTCTTCAAACGTGGCTAGTTTTTAACGTTTTTAACAACGATCCTATGTTTCTATCCAGAACTTCACACAAATCAATCTGATTACCAAGCACACGTGAATATTATCCAATGGGCCTGGGTTTTGGAAAAATGTACTCCACGAGTACGAGACCTGCAAAACAGGTGTGTTGGGGTTGTTCTCGTTTGTTCTTCTCCTCCTTCATTAGTCGGACCCCATTTATAATCCCACCCAGCCCAAGGACGAGCTCTCCAACTGACTGAGCCCATTGATCAATTAGGGAAGAGCTGAACTCAACTTAGGGCTTGATTTATAAAGATTTATCCGTTTGTCATTATTTAAGGAAAACTGGAAATTGCAGTGCTAAGTGTTAATAGAGTTAGGAGGAAAACGGCCATTTATTTCCTGAAATCGCAAGGTCAGAAAGGGTTGTCCATTTATATGCACGTTTCTCAGAAGACAATTTAATGTTCCTCACTTCAAAAGGTGGAAAAACGCATTCTCTTTTTTCAGAGAACAGCTAAAATAGAATACACACTGATAGGAACATTGTTGGCTAATGTTACATTCTGTCTGACGTTATCTATGTCCATCTGGATGCCAGTTATTGGATATGCTTCGAAGCCCTGCAATGCTAATATATGTGTAGAGCTAAGAGACACAGCCAGCCCAAGCGACACAAGTGGAGACACGGTTCACTGCCTGTTCGGCACGGACTGCTGCAAGATGAAGGGTTATGACTGGTGTCTGAAATGCACACACCTGAAGCTTTCCACAGATGCTGCTCATAATCCTCCAACCAGCGGGAGTTGGTGCAATGGGTGAAATCAGCATGGCAAAAAACCAAAAACAACTCGAAGAGCTAAGAAGTCCCACACCCAGCCCTAGCGAGTTCTCTTTGGAGAGCTGCCCGACTAATGGAGATAGTTTGCCTGCCGGAGGCCATCCTTTTACAGGCTAATTGGAGACTTACAAGGGTTCCGCCTGTTTTTGAGCCATTGAAATGGAAACAAGGCCTTTTTCTTTAAGTTCAACCTTCTCAAACTTCCCTGTCTTTCTGACTTTTTTGGTCAACCTTTGATAAAGGTAAAATCTCTACGAGGGCAAACTGCACAGAGCTTGGGGACCCACCCAATCTCTTTAAAAATGAGATCACTTCACTTTTCTTTTGTACTGTATAGTGTATTATAGCTCAACCCAATTGGAGAAAAATGCCTGATATCTGCTGGTATGGAAAATGGACAATTGGAAAGAATGCTGTACTTATAATTAGTATTTTAATTATTATGTTAAACACTAATAAAACCAGAACAACTTTGTGCAATCAAAAGGCAACGATTTTTAGAATGTTTGTTACTATACATTACACCAAAATGCTTATTTTTGCATTTGTTCAATGAATAGGGAGGCCACAAAAAAGTCTAATTGACATTTGGGCTTAGAAGATTTTTTCTTATATTGTACAAATAACTCAATTACTTTAGAATACATATTCAGGTAATTCTCCATGAAAACACATGCAAACATGTACCTGACATGAGTATAAACAGACTGTATCTAATGAGAGTGTAAACGCCTTGCAAAGCAACATTTTTCTTAATTTGCTTCTTCGTTGTACTGTGTTACAATGTGTAAGTAGGGGAAAACAGGTTTACCGTTTACGAAAAACAGTACATCACCCAGAGAGAATCAGGGTCTCAGCTTCAGAGGATAACGTACCTGTGAAATAGGCATTGGCCGGGAGAGTGGAGTTGGGGAACTTGAGGTAGCCGTGACCTGGGAATCGGGTTCCTCGGATGACGGGAGCAAAGGGGTCGGAAAAGGAGGGGTCCGTGCGCTCTACCTGATACAGAGGGGGAGGACCGTTGAGCTCTCGCGGGGGGTCCCAGGACACCTCCATCAAATTCATGTTCAAGCCTTTTAACTTAGCGGGACTTAATCCGGCTGGGGCTAACATGAAGAGAGGTATGAGAAGAAAAAGAAAAGTAAGATATAGGGGTCAAAAAACATTTACAGTCATTCCACAGACACATGCATACTGGTATCATGACCTAAATGGTGTGGGGGAAGTAAATTACCTCTGTCTGTCACATCTGATGTGCATTTAGTCCATTCTCTGTGCGAGACGCCCTCCAGGAGAGAACTAATAAAACTTTTAAATGGGAAAGGGACGTGTCTTCTAAGGCCTACCTTTACATAAAGGCCGTAAATTGGACTACATAATTGATATAATATTCTTGCAGATTCAATGGAATTTCAGTTCTTTTTCATGAAAGTTAGGACACAAGTAAATCTAGTTATTTGGATAAGGTTAACAGTCCAGGAAAATGGCATGTTTACTGCCAAATCACAAAATGCCCCGGAACAATTAATTCAGCCTGAACGTTACGGAATTTTCTCCAGCCGGACGTTTTTCATGAGCCGTCAACGTCTCCCTGAATGCACTGTGATACTAATTTCAGCAACAGGAAAAGCATTGATTTCCCCATAACTGTTTAACCTTCTTAGGGGAGAAATATGCACGGCCTGGTTGAAGTCAACATGCGGTGTACAGACAGGATACAAATGAGTGGCCATCTTCAGGCAGTAGTATACATAAAACATCACCACTTAAATCTCGGTAAGCGCTTCACATTCCAATCAGAGCGCTTACATTTAACACTCCCTTTTAAAACACTGTAGGCTAACACTGCCATCAGCTGACACCAAAATCAGGACCCAGCACTCTAGCTACGCATCGCGTCTGTCAAGCAGGTTTTTACATCCTCGTTAGAGGCCTCCTTCACTATAACGGATGAGTATAAGTAATAAGAATATCGTCTTAAATCCAGTCCCACGACATGGTTAGTTATAGAGGACAAGCAAGTAAAATGAGGTAAAACCAAAACACATTTTTACACAGGAGTGGGAAGAGCCAATCGTCAGAAGAGCTTCAACAAACTCCAAAGTAAACCACAAATATATACCATCTGAAATGAACATACATCGTTGAAAATGAAACTGGAATTATTTTGTACTGGAAATATTATACATTTGAATGTAGTAAGCGTTCGTCTGGGGAAAAAGGTATAATGATGATATAAAGTTGTTGTTTATTCTTTTCATCATTCATTACTATATCGATATGTTCACCGTTCCCCTGTAAATGACAAAGATGGTTTTGGACAAACCAAATCTCCACAGTGCCAGATGTCTTATTAAGAACTAAATAAACTGTCTGACTTGCGAGAAATTTAAATACAGAAGAATGCTTTAATCAGATTTTACCCAAAAATATATAATATAAATAAAGCTAAATATCACACTACATCCTGTCATGGTATAAGATGGTTTATCTTTACCAAGTTATTTTCCATTACTAACTACCAGCGTGTGAATGGATGAGATGAAGCTGCCACTTATTATTACGGACCTAAACAGAACACTAGTAAAGCGCTGCCCTTATGCATGTGGCAGAGAAAATAAACACGTTCACTCATAAACTATCAAAAACTCATTTATAGAACTGCTGGGAAAGTTGTTTAAGCAAATGAGTAATGCCTCAATTCTCTTTCGGCTGCTCACCCAGAGGGCTTGCAAATCATGAACAGGGGAAAAGTAAATTCCATAAACTATAACCATTAAGAATGCCATTACTTGAGATGCGTTAAAAACAAACAAACTAAAAAAAAAGTAATTTCAGCTTTCTGGTATTTAGAAAAATGTAACGGTGGAAATAATTTGAAAACAGATGCTGCATTTGCCTTTGAACAGATGGTAATTCTGTCTAATGCATCCATATAATACTTATGTGTATTGTGTACACAAACAGTCATAAAAGCCAGGTAAGGATTGAATAAATTGCAATCATCAACATTAAATCCTGGCAGAGGTCTAGACAAACAGGGCTAATACAGGCCTGCTTGTGGGAGGGTACTGCGATCGGCTAACAGTTGTGTTTATGCTGCATTAATAAAACTGTACTACTCTCAGACATGAGTGATATTTCAGCTTGCTGAGAATCAAAACAAAAAATATATATGTTTTCTTGGAATGACTGTAAATTAGTCAAAGCAGCAAACCAAAACGTTATCAAATGTTTGCTCTTTGAATGTTTCCATTTTTGCTTAAGAAAAGCATAATCTAGGACATCTTTATCGATGTAGAAAAACCAACATCATGTTTATTTATAAAAAACAAGGCTAAGCTTACAAGGCAGTGATCAAAACAAAAGCTCATCTTTAAATACAGTATAAAAACCATATGGAAGAGGCAATGACACCCCAACCATTTTAAGATGCAACATATTGAGTTGACCATATGTTACTGCGCTGTCGAACGGCTGAGTGATTCATGCCCAACACATTCCAGTGTATCAATTAAAGCTTCTTGAAGTCTGCATGATTTGTGCCTCGGTTATTAAACCCTGCTAATTCATCCTACTTACATATTCGTTATAAATCTCCAGGAGTGCTCTGTGATTCATGGCAATCGCGGAGTGTGCTACAGCACATTTTTCTCCATGTAATTAACAGTAAATTGTTTTTACTGCTGCACAATGAATTTCCCGGTTACGCCACAAATGAAGTACAGGGAGAACACAGTCCCGACTGACAGATTGTTTTAAGTCATTAAGCAATTAAATAAAAAATGTAAATCACAAAAAAATAATTTAAAAAAAATAACGGAAACCAGAACCTATAATAAAGCCACAAAGCTATCCCCCCCCCGTAATTCTGAAAAATTACTAGATACGGGAAATTTAACAAGTGCCAATGTCAATATTATTCTGGGGGAAAAAATCGTTGGGTTATTATCATTATATATTAACCTTGGTTCTCTGAAATAGAAAAAAATTAGCCATCACTAATGGGTTATTTTCCTTTAAGAACCCCCAGAATTCTGAGCAGTATGCCAAATTACGCGAGAGCTATCCGATCATGTGATCTTAAAAAAATTGTTTTAGGTCTGCCTCTTTTTCCACAGAACAGCTGCTTTTTAGGGAACCAAGGTTAGGGTAATAACCGAATGTTCTCTTTCAAATACAAAATATGAATCATCACTAACGTGAAGTATACCGATCCGTTTCGAGGATAGCCAAATGGCTCCAAAAGAGCAGAGGGGTAAACTCAACTACCCAGACACTCCTAACCTTATTAGGCGGTAGAAGGAACAGCCCTAGAGGCCCTCTCGTTCTAAATCCAGAGCGTTGTTCGTCCACAACATTCAACTGAACCTGGTGAACGTGTGCAGGGGTATCCAGACAGCTGCTTTGCAGACACCCGTGACTAATGCACACTGGAACATCACCAAACAAGTATATTTTTAGGCAGAGGCAGCTTGTTAAGCTGATATGCCATCTTGACCATTAAGCCACTGGGATAGCACCTTCTGAGTAGAAAGCATGGACTGGGAATTCGGTGTCAGTCCCAAGTAGTGTGCCACCGGAGCTGGTTCCGAGTGGCTTTTCTAGTGGTTCAATCTCAGGCCCAGCCTGGAGAGGGATTCAGTTGTGTGTGTTGCTGTGCCTGCTCTGGCGACTTGACCCATATTTCATCCAGATAATTCAGGACCCTGATACCCTTGAGCCTCAGGGTGGCTAGAATCGTATCCAAGCACTTTTTTGAAGATGTGTGGAGCTAGCTAGATACCAAATGCAAGTCAAACTGAAGATCCTATCGGTGTCCTAGGGTTATGGAGATGTGGAAGAAGGTGTCTGGCAGATCCACAGTCACGAAACAGTTACCCGGATGAATGAACTGGGACAGCCGTTTCAGGGTCAGCTTCCTGAACCACTTGTAGCTCAGACAAACGTTGACCCGGCTGAGATTGAGAATTGGTTACTCAAAAGTACTGGCAGCATGGTAGCTGTGGCAGTGCAGGGTTGTAGCATTACAGGGGTTGCAACATTACAGGGGTTGCAACATTACAGGGGTTGCAACATTACAGGGTTGCTCAGAGGTAATTGGGCATGGCTGCTTAGATCACTCTTGGGTTCTTCGGGAAATAACCTATTAGTGATGGTTCATATTTAGTCTTTGAAAGAGAACCATGTTTAGTACATAAACACCTTAATGGTTTTATTATTTAACAGTCAACTTGAGTTAGAAATCTATTAGTTTGAAATAAGAAAATAAGAAGAAATAATAATAATATGAAAATAATAATTCGATGACATCCTTTTGGAATGATAACGGCCTTTCTAAACCTTAGCTCAATTTTTTTTACTACAATTAAGACCTGCTTCTAATTCAACCATCCCTCAAAAGCTGGGTTATTTTTTTTAAAACAAAGTGTCTGTGTATTTTGACAGACAGGTTCATTATAGCCACATTAATATTAAAATGAGAATTACCTCCAATACATCTAGGGCAAAATATTTGGTCTGGTTTAAACTGGTAATTTTGCAACAAAATATTTTTAGACATAAGTATGACCCTTTATAATAATATTTAGTGCTGTCTGCACATAAACGACACACGCACCCATACTCAGTATAACATTCAAGTTAAGAGTAAGAGTATAAATTTTTCTATTGACATCCAGCTGCATTTGTGACCATTAGGCATGCGTGAGTCTATTGCTGAGTTCTCCAGTGCTCACAGGCAAGGGTTTCCTATACCATCAAGTGACTGAAAGTTCAATTAAATGAATCATGAGGAAAAATCTCAACGAAAATTCATCACTATTTGCTTTTTGGATTAACCACATCACAAGTAAATCAGGTTACACTGGTATTCCAAACCCTGGCGAAATGTCTTCTGCTCACAGTATAAATATGAAGTTTGTTTTTGAACGGGACAATGTCATAACAAAGTTACTGTCTTTTTTTAACTTCAGTTTAAAAGGCCATAATGGAAAGTAATGGCTTTTTCACTGATGAGGCAACTTCTTTTTCTAAAGCCAAGCAGCACATTGCTGTTGCGGGATAAACAGACACTGACTTTTTCAGTTATCCCTGAGGTAAAAAACTCAATACTACTACGCTATATAACAACTATGCTCTCTAAGTAATCAGACCCTGACTTACCGGCCGGCAGTGTACGCCCCGAGACAGGCAGACTAGTTACACAGCCTAGTCTGTTGCACATTGTCACTGTGAAATTGTACGCCCAGTAGGTCCTCAGTCCCTCTGCAGTGAACGTCCGCTCCTCCGGGGAAGCGGTGTAGAGCACCTGTCAAGTAAAAACAACACGGGGCCACCATCACGCTCCGAGCCGTGACACAATTCCAAGTGTGGATTTTCTGTTCTTAAATATTTATGCCTGACAGATGGTTTCGTACAAGGAGGCTCGCAGTGTTGAATTGTAAACACTGGTCGTGCACGTATCGAGATTTTTAATTCCTCTGAGCAATCAGAGTGCCTTGCTGAATGTACGGCAGGGATGCCTAACCCAGCATCTGAACCCACACGGTATACAGAGTGAACATTAGTCCCATTAGTAGATCTAACACTCTACCGCTCTACACGGCTGCCTTTAAGTCTGAGTAAAAGTACACAGACGTGGCATTTCCTTTGACTTTGCCTCAAGGGACAGCTGACATAACTCATTTATAAAAATGGATATCTTTAGGCCACACGTGATTAAATATTAATTCCTATTTATCAAACTTTTAAAATCTTCATTAATTAGAAAGTATAGTGTTAAGATAAATCAAGAATGTGGTTTATTCTTAGAAGATACAGGGATCAAACAGGTGATCCAGATATTAACACAAATTGATAGTGTTAAACATCATCATTTTATGAAGAATATTACAACACTCCTATTAAGCACAGCATGTAAGATAACAGTGGGAAACTCAATGGTGGGTGCATAGTAACTAAGGTGATACACAGTAACGGAAACTAATACAGCCTTTGAATACCCAAGCATTCTGGAATTCAAAAATTCAGGAATAAAAGTTGAGGTAAAGGGTAAAAGCAATAGAATGCAATAAAGGTATAGTGAAGGAAACTTATTGTAGTTCACTTTCTGAGTAACTGCACTGGATCGGACTCTACAACATTTCCGCGGGACTGTAGTTACAGGGATGTTTTACATTGTTCCTAGATTCAGGCAGCGGCCACAGTTGCACAGTTTTTCTGGCTGTAACAGCTCTCTACTCCTTTTCCCTGAACATTTGTGTGCATCGCTCAAAGGGTGATGAAGTTTAGTTAGTTTGCGTTGAGATACATTTCTGATCTGCACATAGCACAATTCCGTGGCTCTTTGGTATAAAGTTATGACTTTGAGCTGATTTCTTGGCATGGCAGGGCCTTTGGTTAAGCCCAGAAGTCAACCATTAAATACTTAAAATATTTTATTTAGCGAATGCTAATTTTTAGAGATTACTAGCGAAATGGGATTGGTGTCGCGCCTGAAAGATGACTAGAGGGGGAGACTAATCGAAAGAGGTACAATACCTGAGATATAATGGGAGGGGCAAACTGATTGGCGGTCTGTTCCTGGTGAATGTTGACTTTGAACTCCGTCACCTCACCCCTGGCATCTCTGTCCCTGGGGGTCTCCCAACTGACTGCTATGGAGGATGGGGACAAAGGGAGCAGACGTGGCGGGGGCATGTGCTCTGGCACTGACGGACACAGAGAGAGGGATCCACAGAAACGGTTTCCTGTTACTAGTCACCATGCCAACGCAGTGTTTAGCTCAGTTTGATTTCTCGGCGGAATGGGAAAGAGGCGTGAACCTCTTGAATAGTCTGATGGAGTCCTTAAAGCACACAGCACACTGAACAGAACAGCTTTTGGGTCCTTTAATATTGGCAAAACCATCATCGCCATTAACGAGATGTGATCCCTTTAAATATATTTTTTATATTACAATCGATCTTTCCTTCATTTGGAAGGTTTGCTAATGCCAAAATGCATACCTAAAGATTCCATGTAAGACATAAATATAATATTTAATAAAAATATACAGTAGATGCCGCTTATTATCAACCCCTCAGTTCCAAGCCAAAAGTTGATAATAACCAAAGTTGTTAATAACATATGAGATATATATATTTATATTGATAACATATGTTGCCTGTTGTTGGCTATATACAGGTCTATATGTTAGGAAGGCAATATTCCTACCCGTAAACAATCCACATACAGTACAATTGCAATTGTATTCATAGATTCTATGACCATATTCTTAATAACCCTAGGTTGTTATTACCACGACTCCTTCAAAGAAATAATAAAAAGTAACTGACAGGCAAAACTGGACGGTACGATATATAAAAGTTCTTATTGGCTCTGTCAGAGAAACTGTAAATATGGAGGTAAAATGCAGCATTTTGCACCTTTGTGTCAGAATGTAAAAACATGGCTGACAGAAGCATTTAAAAATTTCCACCTGTCTCCTATCTGTTGTTACCGTTCAGTTCTGTTTTTCAGATATAGATTGCACAGCAAGCTTTTTATAGCACAGCATTTACCCCCCCAAAAAAAACCTACAAACCAAGCTTGTTCCATGCAAATTTTCTGTTTGCATTTCTAGGAGGCTGTCATACAATGTCCATAACTCAAGCCTCTTCAGTTCGTACTGCTTAATAAGCATATATCGAAAATCAATTCTGCTAAGGAATTTGAGGTTCATGGCTTTCCATATGAGACAAAGTAATACATTTATAGAGGGAATATATGGATTTTTCCCATGCCATAGAGCTACACTTTGCCATGTGAAGTGTAATTTATGGTTATTACACATGTCCTTAAACGTTGTTTGGGGCACAGTTGTGCTCTAATAAGGCGTATAATAACTTTGAAATTTCAGTCATGTGACTTTGCGGTCTCCACTTACCTCCCTCACCGGTCCTCCCAGTGACCCACTCAGACAACACGCTGCCGGCCATGTTGACAGAGAGAACTCTGAACTGATAGGTGGAAAAAGGCTGCAGGTCTGATACAGTGGCGCTGCTCTGCGGTGGGGTCAGCACGTTCCTATTGGCCGAGTCCAGCGTCGGCTGTGTGTTCAGCCAACCGCTGCTAGAGAACACCCTTTCCTCAGGTATGGAGGTGTTGGTTGGCTCTTGGGATTCAATAGGTCCTCGCATAAAAAGCTCATGCCTGATTATTATACCTGTGAAGACATGAATGCACTGAATGAAGCTGGAGAAAATGCAATGACATTCCATGACACTGACTTAGTTATCATTTGTTAATAATGTCAATGATGATGAGGTTTGATTGGTCATTAGTCACGAGTCTGCAATTGAGTCTGCTTAATTTGCAATTTCGCAGAAATCGTGAAATACAGGTTGGCCTGAACAATTTACCTTCATGGTACGATTCAAATAAAAATAAATAAATAAAATAAAATGTGAACTGCTGATAAAATAGTTTGTTCCAAAACAAACGCAGTCACTGCTTTGCACAAACACTTCACTTTTTTCTTAATGTAACCAAGTGATTATTGCATTCAATTACCGACTTGCTGAATTTTATGACACAACGTTACGCTACATGCAACATCAGTTTGGTTGAACTGCAAAACATATCAAAGACGACATTACTTAAAATAATTGGAATGTGACAGACAAATACAAAAAATCGAATTCCATTTGTAAGTAACTAATTTCTACTTCTCATAAAAATAATTTTTTTGATTTGGCCACAGCCTTAGTCAAAGAATTGTAGATGACACTGAATTTTGGGACTCCCTTTCCATGTCTCTACAAATGACCAAATAGTAAACATTGGTTTCTTTATTGTATGAACAGCCGTGCGCCATCCACAAGTTGGGCAATTTATGCCCTGACAGACCCGCGAAAAAATTAAAATGTAGACCCCTAGTTATGACCGCTGGATAAATTATCCAACAACGTAATGATATCCTCAATGCATATAAATCAAAAGAATGCTGCAGGCCAGTTTATGATCACATGTAACATTACTGTCACCCTGGCATTTGCTACACGTTTCATTATTAATAATGAGTGTTATACAAAAATAACCTCCAAGTCTGAAAACCGTTAGTGAATACAAACTAGTTTCAAGAGGGGTAACGGTCCCAAGTCTTACCATTGGGTTGTGCAGGGGGGTCCCAGTCGACGTAAAGACTGTCGGGCCCGGCTGTGCTCACCCGCGGTGCTGCTTGAAGCAGAGGAGTGGTCTGGGCAGTGATCACGGTTAGCGGCTGACTCTGGGCACAGCCGCCGCTGGTGCAGGCCAGCAGGGTGAAGTTGTAGCGGGTGAAGGGGCTCAGATCACTGGCTGTCGCCTCGGTCTGGAGGCCAGAGTAGTGGACCCGTCCCTGCAGGCCTCCCGCGGTGATGGAGCTGAGGACATACTTCACCGGGGGTCCGTGGCTGCTCTGCGGGCCTGTCCAGTTGAAGGTGGCACTTCTTGGGCTGGCTCGGCCCACGTGGGAGAGCTGCAGCTCCTCGCGCAGGGGGACGTCGGCCAGGGTGCTGTAGCTGACCGGCGCGCTGCGGGTCCACCCGTGGGCATTGCTCGTCACCACACGGTACGAGTACGCCGTGTGCGGAGACAAGCCACCGTCATCATACGCCTGGGACTCTAATCGTGGGACAACATACTGTGAATAATATAGCCAGATAAACTGTCTCCATGTGGACATTGTAGTACTCATTTTAAATGGGCCATTGTTTTAGTATTATTATGATTCGTTCCTATATCTTTATTTTCACCATAATAATTGTTATTATGGTAACTGAAAAAACAGTACACACATAGCTGTATAATCATGTCGCTACATACAACATTTCTTCAGATTAAAAAAATCTGTTTCCTACCCCAGTGGCTTCATTGCTATTGGAACACATAATCTGAGAGCTACTCTGTGCTTGGAAGGATTTGGTATAACTCCCAGGAACATCTTTTATATTTATGGCGTAGGATATCCCAGCCATGTGGGGGAGAAAGAAAAGGGACTTAAACTGCTACGCTTACCAAACGGATGGTAACTGTGAATGGTGCTGATCTCGGCCTCGTCTCTCGTTAGGGTGTATGTCAGCATGTTAGTGTTGGGGGAATCGGGGGGGCTCCAGGTCAGGTGGATGGCACTGGAGTTCAAGGCAAGGCCTGCCGGAGGAGACTGCTGAAATGGGGCTAGAGGCAGACAACAGCGGAGAGGGTGGAACAAATATTGACCAATAGCGTTCGCTAGGCTGTCACAAGAGGGAAAAGAACCACAGAGAGTGTGAGTGAAAAAGGTTAAATATTGACCATTAGCGTTCATTAGGCTGTCACAAGAGGGAAAAGAACCACAGAGAAAGTGAGAGTGAAAAAGGTTAAATACTGAGGATGCGAGCAAATGGAACAAACGGACTAGAAATAAACCTTGGGACAAACATGTTTTACTCATAAAATGCTAACTTAATAAAACTGATTTGTGGGGTTAATAGCTTCAGACATTAACCATGCTTCTCCCTCCCTTCCAAACTGCAGACATTTTAGGCCATAAAAGGGGAGTAATGCACAGTGCCAGCTTTCTCCTGTAGGCTCGGAGATGACTGCATGCTGTCTGCAGTGAATTGAGCTCCATAAACATGCAGAAGAATGTTGGTTGCACATAAGGATGCTTTACATTTTATCAGCAGGATGACACTTGGCATACTGACGAGGCAGTGAGCCCCCTGGGGGGCTGTAACCTCCAGGATACACACCGGGGAGGGGGGGGGGGGTCTGTAGAGGGGATCTCTACACACAAACGGGACGGTAGGTAAATGTGTTCCATATGGTACAACAAAACGTGTCCCAAAATCTACATAGGCAGGTATTCTATGTAGAGTAGCCAACAGCCTTTGGCAAAAAGGCAAAAAAATTGAACTTACTCTAGGTAAAGAATGCCACTTAAAGAACTCTATAAATATTACTTGATCCCATCATTGGGAAAAAATGGGAAATTTACAAACAAGTACTAATGGTACCATCGTGAATATGTTTACTATTGAAGTGTCTATGGAAGTGTTTAATAGAGAGTGTACAGATTGCGAATGCATTATTTACTGACATTTACTGCATCCCAGATAGTTGCTGGCATTCAGGTGGCTGGCCCCTGGAACACATGTGTCACACTTGGCTCCGCCCACAAAGAGTTTACAGCGGCACTGCCCTGATTCTGGGTCACAGAAGTCATTGAGGCTGCCAATAGGATCGCAGGCACACTCTTCACACCTGGGGAAGAAAGGACAGAGATGGAGAACAGCAAGTTCCTTACAGTCTCAGAAGTTTCAAACCGATTATCCTCTTCAGAACTTTTTAAAACGGCATTATATGACGGATGTGTCAAAGGCTCAGAGGGCACAGTGATCTCCCTCGTGCCCACATCTGTTTTTTTTAAATGGACCACATTCACAACCGCTCCCGCTGCCTGCGACAATTTTCTCAGAGGTCGTGCGAGGCCATGTAAATAGCATAACCCCAGAGGACCTTGGGTTAGGTGATTGGGAGGCCAAGCTCCTGACACCCTTTTCACGCAGCTGATAAAAGCCAAAGACTTATAATGAGCTGCAAATTTGTCCTGTCAACTGGGCTGTATCAGTGTCACAAATGCAGTTTGACCTTGACAAGTGAGGGGACAAAAAAAAGATAAATAAATCATACAAACTTTCTTCTGCTAAAAGCTGAAATTTTGTCTCGAATAAAAGTGGATTATACTTTATAGCATATGCTTTAGTGTGCTACTTTTTAGTTTCCTGTACTTGTGGATGGGGCGAAGAATGAACATGGGAAACTATGAATACTATAAGACATACCGAATACAATAAGATATACTGAATCAATAACATATACTGAATACAACAAGCTATACTGAATCAATAAGACATACTGAATACAATAAGACATACTGAATCCAATAAGACATACCAAATACAATAAGATATACTGAATACAATAAGATATACTGAATCCAATAAGACATACTGAATACAATAAGATATACTGAATACAATAAGATATACTGTTGCTAGTGAAGCAGTTGCCATTCATACTACAAACTTAGCCCAAATTGACGCCAACAAATCAAACAACATATTTTTAAATGTCCAAGGAAATGATGAAATTATGGCTAAAAGAGGACCAGAGCAATGTTCCAGAACAGTTTACATTACTAGACATAGGTCTACTAACGTAAAAGATAGCGCTGAATAGCGCGGGTGCACTGTACAGACTCCCACGTGTTACCGGTCAGCTGATTTTAATACTGGCATGGGTCAAGTTTGACGGATAAGCCCTTTCAAACTACACACAACTTCACTTCTTCTTCTTCCACCGCATTGCAGTAACAGCATCCAGTTTATAACATCTGCGCTGAAACATTGTGTCTTCAGGAATGTACAGCGCTCCGACCTCCCCCACTGCCACAGTCGCTCTGTTTGGAGGTCTACCAGAATAGGCCCAAGCTTAAAATCTAGCCTACAGGGGAATAGATCAGCCCCCACTGCAAGAACAGATTCACGTCTCGCCATCACCTTCTGAGGACTAAATGCAGTCTGGTTCCCGAAACTGAAATTGTTATGGAACTGAAAGTATATGATTTAACTCACTACCTGCCAGGATTTAGATTGTATTAGCTAAGTAGAACTCTATGTTGAAATTAAAAGTCATTATAGATATTTATACTGTGTATCTAGTACAGTATGTATTGCACTTACATATCAAACCCATACATCAATTGTAGAAAATGTGGCATTAATAGGCTGGCTGCCTTAACATTGTAAACCCAGGTAAATTAAATTCTGTTCCGCAAGGAGCCGAAAGAAAACCTACTTTTTCCCGGGTTAATTAATTACCCAAGCATGACTTTCAACCGAGTATATTCAGTAATTTAGTATCGCGGAAAAATATTCCATAACCATATTGTGAGTTTAACAACTTAGGTTTAATAAAGTGAAGTGGAGGGTACAATATATTAAAAAACAAAATAAGATGCATTGCCTTATTGATTCAGGGAGGATAAATAGGCTTATAATATTTAGACAAAGAAATCTTTATTGTGTTGATTCTCTAGATGCAGTTAAAGCTTCCCTTGTAATCAGTTTAAATAGTTCATTTTTCATCCTTATGGGAGAGTGTGAGCTGCTGAATGGATGGTATAAACAATGATCCGTCACGACTCATATGGATTAACAATTTGTGATGTCTAGCAGTCATGTTGTTGATGTATTGAAAACACAAATTTACCGTATTTGCTTCTTGCCAGCCCGTATCACAACTAATGGTTTCTTTGCACACAGCGCACTGAACGGTGAAATTTTATTTGGGAAAACATTTAAAGGCAGATGATGGTAATAATCTCGGCTGCTTCTGGGTCTCCCCACTGCCCACAGCTTGGGCCTTGGCTAAATACTCTAATTATCATTCAGGAAGGTCAGTGGAGAAGACTTGAAAGCAAGAAGGAAAATGTAATCACTGAAAATGTAATCTGCAGAATTTCGGCTATTATGAAAATAATTGTTCAACTTCTGTCAATTCATCAGGATGCAGAGGAAGTTGGGAAAGCTGGCTTGCAGTTTTACTCCTATAACTAAGGCCATATGTTCGTGGTGGTGAGCGGCTGTCCTGTATATCATTAAGGACTTTGAATGCATGATGTATTTAAAGTTCATTGACGTCTCCAACAAGTCAAATCTGCCAAGTGCATTAAAACTATGTTTCATTAAGAAACAGGTTACTTTAATGACTATTTTGACATTCACAAGCAGCATTTGAACCTCCAGGTTTGTAACCAGGCAGCCGGCAGAAGTTACTAAGAAAAAAACACGAGACCTGCGTACATATTTCAGTCGAGCAACGATCCCTTTCGAGTTTCCTAAAATGCAGCGCAGGTGTCCGGGGTGTAGGACTTACCTGCCGACGCCGGGGTTGAAGCCGAAATGGCGCTCCGCACATTGATCACACCTGCGCCCAGTGAGCGAGGGGTGCCTGCAGGCGCACTGGCCAGCCCCCGCCTCGCATTCCTGGCCAAGGGCTCCCACTGGGTGACAGTCGCAGGCATCGCAGCCGCTCACCCCCAGAGGAGACAGGAAAAAGCCTGCAATGGCATCGCATGCTCCGTCAGCACACGCCACCCACTATCAGGACGCCATCATGCCACTCTTCATATTTCATAACAGGTCCACCTATAACGTGACATAGCATCCGACTCTCGGTGGAGTTCACCCTAACCTTAAAGATATTATAATTTACTGGCCAGTGCCGCGGTATCTCTATGAAGTGGAGGAACGAGATGAATCGCAGGGGGCCCAATAGGTTTTCTCCACATCAATCAGACAGGGGGCTAAGTTTGAGATGTTTCAATCACTGGATGCATCCCCCCAGGTGAAATACGACACGGACACAGCCTGTGGAGGGCTACAGAAACACAGTCATCAACCTCCCAGATTGATCTCCTCTCTTTCTCTCACCACTTTCAATTTACTCCTGCCAGCCTCACTCGTCACACACATGCTTTATGTGCTCCTCGGTTTGGAGGCTATGCCATACAGCAGGTACATCCTCTCTGTACCTTCGGAAAAGCTTTAACCGCAAATCTAGTCAAGTACTAAATATAGTTTGGGCAAAAATTTCACAAATGTTTTGTGTATGGCGCTAATACAGTTACACACACTGTGTAGATACACACACTTTCCTTTCGTTCCGTAAAATTCCTTTACATTTTTTTACTGTAAAATTTGGATTTTATTTGTTATTGATTCGGACAAACAGAAAAGTAGTTAAGGCACTGTGCTTTGACTAGAAGCTTGCCGCTTCAAATACAAAAATGCACTTAAACCAAGTAGCTTCAGTTAAAATCCAGCTGGATGACATGTAAATCGATAGTCCCTGTGCATAAGGAGCGTCGCAATAACAACGACAACCTTTTCTTATAATAATGATAAGGCCGTACGGTAAACAATGAAGCCGATAAAGGCTAATCTTCATTACAAACACAACGCAGCAGCTGGTGTCGAGGGTGGGGAGAACTGGTCACCCTCTGGCCCCGAGTGGGGCGCATGGCAGCAGTCCACTCCCGGATGCAATAGCGTGCAGAAAAATACGAACAGGGTTTCAAACTGCTATGGGGTGACAATGTACCCCTGGAGTGCGGCTCAGTCATCTTGGCATCACTAAAGCAATGGCCTATGGGTGATTTGGCAGTGGGTTCAAGGAGGGGAGCCTGTAGCTATACAAGGGCACTGCCATGGCTGAAATTGACTGCCAAAAGCAAATTACACTTCCACAGTCAATGAGAAAATACAATGGCACAAGGGCCAGGGACAAACGCATGAAAACTATTAGCATTAAGAAAGATGGCTTTGTAACACAGAAAACCGTGGGCAATAACCTAACACGGTGTTAGTAATGGTAAAATGGTAAACTTAGAAAATGTACTAGAGCAAGTGAACTCAAGCGACTGTATGACACTATTCATAAGACTATATTTCTGCTACATTAGGGATGGCAAAGTTGTCCGATGAAGTCAAGAGTAAGTGCAGAAACGCAGGGAAACAGCGGCGTCTGTCCCACATTAATCAGTAGTAGGACGGGTGAGAAATCTTCCCAAAAACCGCATCGGTGAGATGTTCCATATCAATACAAATATATACACAGAATGTAATATAAATAACGGGCATAAAAAAAATGTGCAGAAATGACAACCTGTGCACGACACAGGAGGGCTCACCTGGCTTGCAGTTGCCACAGTCTTGCCTATAGCGGGTGGGCAGACACACACATTGCCCGTTGGCTGGGTCACACGCCGTGCCTGGTGCAGTTCCCGTGGGGTCACACTGGCACGGCTGGCAGCCAGCAGTGAGGTTATAGGAGTCTGGGGAGCAGTGGTTGCACTGTGTTCCAAGCACGTTGGTCTTACAGGGGCACTGAGCGGTGGTCTTGTGGCAGACGCTGGAGGCATTGACCGTTCCCCTGGCGTCGCACTGGCAGGGCAGACAGCCCAGAGAGTTGCTCTGGTCCAGGCTGTGGAAGCCATCCCTGCAGGTGTCGCACCGTCGCCCCTCCACGCGAGGCTTACAGGCGCACTGGCCCGTGACGGGGTCACAGGAGCTTCCTGGGACGGACCCGGCCGGGCTGCAATCGCAGGGCAAGCATGCGCCCCTGGAGTCCAGGCCGAAGAAGCCTGGCGCGCAGGTGTCACACAGAAGCCCTCCCACGTTGTCCCGGCACTCGCACTGGCCCACAAAGGGGTTGCAGAACTGGTGCAGGGAGCCGTTCCTGTCGCAGTCACATGCAGCACACCCATCCGGATTGGCCGCGTCGAGGAACTTGAACCCAAAGTCACAGCGGTCACAGCTGAGGCCTTGAAAAGACAATTAAGAGTAGCACAGATTACTGCAACTGAAATGAATGAATAAACAGCCTGTAAATCATTAGCATAGCCAACACTCCTTTATTCAGGGCAGCGTTAGCTAAGGTTATATTTCACTTCCCAAACAAAATTAAAGGCATGAATGGAAAAACAGGGCCATCTTCTCATGAAACTAATTCAGATTAGGTTTCATGATTTTCTGATGATTTTGCTGGAAAAAGCTTTGGTATGATAATCTTTGTGCACAGCGACATTCACAGAATCAGCCCAGGACTAAAATTCGACACACAATGCTTTCTAGCTGTGCACCGTGCGCTTGACTGTAAATTTTCACTAAACACAATACATGGATAAATAAACAAATAAATGTGTGAAAAATTACAAGAATAAAAATTTTTTTTTAAATTCCATCATTAGGCGAGGTCCTTTTACATTGATGGATGACCCACCTCAGGCACAGCACTTAATTTCGCTAAGAGAAAATAAATAAATTAAAAGGTACAAGAAAGGCAGGGAAATGTAAAAATAACTGTGAGGCTGAAAGGAATTACAGCTCATTTGAAACCACTAAAAGTGGTCTACACGGATTCATATCATATCAGGTTTTTTTTTTTTTAAATATGCACAGTGCTTATTTGAATATGCCATACATATTCCTGACAGGTAATCTATTCCTAATGTTGCCAGGCGAAGCCTACAGGGCATACCGTTTAGAGTTAACAAGTGCTGAAAACACTTGGCATTTTCACCTCACCACACACTGCGTTTTTATACCACTTCAAAGGCCTTCTTTAATAAATTTTGAAGATGGTAATGTATGTTTTCCAGTCCACACCTTAACCTAATGACAGCGTTTTAAACTCTACATTGGGACTTCTGGGTACGAGCAAGTTGATATTTCGCCATGCTGATGCACCATTTTCATAACCGTGATTATTTCAGTATTTTCTCATTATTATTTAAAGCACAATCTTTTTTTCAACAGCAACGCTGCAAGCAAGTCACCGACATACCTGACCAAACAAATAAATAAAAAAGGGCAAACTGACCGTGGCCTGTGTCTGTGAAAGTGGGGGAGACATGCAGGACACCCTGGTGCCAGACGAAAACAACACAGACCCATCAGAAATTTTTAAAAGCACCACTATTACAATTCTTTTGCCTTGGAAGCGTTCACTTACGAATACCACAAATTGAGCTCACAGCCTATAT
>JAOYSI010000013.1:1352049-1400924 GCA_025775065.1 Hiodon alosoides | reverse complement strand
GCTTCAGGTGTTCACTGTTTAGGTATTTACTGTTCAGGGGTTTAATGTTCAGTAGTTCACTGTTCCGGTGTTTCCTGCACTCATTTCTCTAGGGGATATGGCTCGGGGGCAATCACGTAGCTCATTTACATATCACAGAGCAGCCTTCCGTTGGTTTGTGTGAAAACCCGAGGAAAATACAAGAAACAAACGCACAGAAACAGAGTCTGTCCCACATTAATCATACGAGTAGGATTGTTACGGGTGAGAAATCTTCCTACAAACAGCATTGGTTAGACGTTCATATATAAATACAAATATATACAAAATATAATATAAATAAATGAATGCACATAAATATGTATAAATTACATATAACATTATTGGCTTTTATTAGCTCACTATATGATACAGTCAATGGCAAGTCAATAAACACAATTCATTTTCAAATCTAGTCAACGTATTTATGATATTTATCTCCAAGGTTTAAGGTTGACTGCTTAAAAAACGGCGTACAGGCATATCTTAAGACAAATAAAATATGAAGAAACACATTGAGAGTACAATTTGTGAAGCCTAAGACATTTCTAAACCCTGCAAAAAAACCAAAGTAACGCCGTCAGCAATAAGGGCTAGGCTCTAACGTTTAAAAATGAAAATTTTGTGTTAAGTAACGGGTGCGACTGCTCACGTCCACGTGTACGGATTGGGATATGGGTTCCGCAACAATACCGCCTCCACTGTATCGCTACTGCTCGGTGTATAATATCCCCATACATCAACATTTCAAAGTGCATTATGAGCACAGTGTACTTTGGGCACTTGATAAATTTTGTCCTTATGAAGCTGCTGCACCCCTCAAATATGCTGGAGGTAATAAATTGCTATAATCAAATCTAATTTCTGAAAAATACCTGTGGGAGCAACAAACAAAAAGGCGAGTCTTGTAAGAAGCATGAAAAATAACAGAGACAGGGGGTAGTTTATTATAATCAACTTGGCATCGAATTACAAAATTAAAATTGGGTGGCCCTTGATAACCAGACTTAGCAAAATGCATGATCTTCTGAGCAACGTTTGTTTGCATTTCATAAGGAACAGTTCAAAGGCACGTATGAAGAAAAAAAAAAGCAATAGATTTATCACAAAGGACCTGGAAAGCATGGAAAAGCTGGGAGAAAAATCCATTTGGCTGCAGCTGGTAATACAATTAATATAAAATAGACAGTTTTGCCAAGAATATGTTTGGTGGAGCAAAATTTAATCATGCCATTCTCTTAGAAAAAACCGAGACTTTAAAGTACTGACGTGTAAAGGTTCCTTATATTAAAAAAAAGAAAAGAAATAGAAAACACTACATTAATCATAGTATTCACATTCTGATTTTAGTGTCAGGTTCTGTGGGCTTGCCCATTACTCTGTATACCAAAATAAAGACAATAAAGAAACAAAAGGGTGTCATAAAAGGCATGACAAAAGCATGAACGTTTTGTTTCTGTAGATATAATCTTAGCTCTGGCCTTTTTTCCCTATGTCGGGGGCCGGAGGAAGGAAGGAGAGGGAGAGAGAGAGATAAGGGGAGAGAGAGAGAGAGAGAGAGAGAGAGAGAGAGAGGGGGTGAGAGAGAGCGATGAAGGAATTGATGTGGCCTGATACCTACCGATTACATTTGCCTTGCACTGGCATTGACCTGAGTCCTGGTGACAGGTAATATCTGCCTGCATGGTCCCAGCGGTGTTACAGTTACAGGTGCGGCAGCCGTCAGGGTGCGAGGGCTGCAGCTTGTAGAATCCGTGTTGGCACTGATTGCACTGTCTGCCAGACACATGTCGCTTGCACTTACACTGCCCTCCAATCTGGGAAAGGAAGGGGAGACCATGTGACCGCACTCCACTTGGTCAACTTGTGCATTCTACTGTGAACACATGTCATGGACGGGCAACTCAAACTCTCCTGCTCCTGGGGCACTGGGACGCTTTTTATCCCAATTACCACTCTGAGGTAGAGGTGAGAGAGGGATAGGGGTCATGGTGTCAAAGTTTAGACGCCTAAATATGTGGGTCTTTTTTTTGTTTGCTTATCTGCTGTACAGGTCTCTGTTTTTTGTTAACAACGCACCGATGCAATTCATGAAACTGGACTTCAAAGATTTTGTAAACATTCCGCTTCCAAGCACAAAAAAAGTTGCCACATATTTATATAGTTTTTTCTGGGTTTTCATTTGTGCAGCGAAATTTGAACAACAAATATATGCTGAAAAATTTACTAGAGGGTAAGGGGAGAAATGATGTCATGTACTTGTATGTTGAGTAGAGGTTTATTGAAAGAATAGTTGTTTTCCGTGCAATTCGATATGCGGCATTTAACAGAGACATTTTAAATTACATCTTTAGCTGCTTAGCAGACAAATCCTGCATGAACTGTACCGTCCTCCTAGTAAACTGTAACTTAGGGCGACACTGATGGTATCAGATAAGAGAGAGGGCGTATTAAACAGGAAGACCATTTACACCCTACTGTTTAAGACCTGAGAAAGGGGTGCAGATGCCTTGATATACGCACAAGTTTGGTTATGTTTATCTGCGAACTGCACAGAGTACAGACAAAAATTAAACCATCAGTGAGCGAGGGAAATAATCATTCAGAGAATTTAAATAAGGTAACAATCTCACACTGGTGACCCAGAGATTGATTTTAAATTTGTCATCCAGTATATCTATTGACACAAATCTGTCTCTCCAAAATGGGTTTCATGATCTGCAGATAAAGGGGAAGGAGAAGCTCTCCAGAGAGCGTGTTTCTTAATGACACTTTTACATACTCGCCAAAATCCGTTACTGATCAGAGCTTTGATAAATTGTACTGTTAATACAGAAGTCTTAACCAATACATCATTTTAGACCTTAGAATATCATTACGTGAATCCTGCATTCACTGTCATGAATACCCAGGCACTAATTTGTTACTCATGTTTGTCGCTGCTTAGAACTTTTCAAACGGGCCCCCGGTACTTCTAACTCAGTATACGGGTGATCGGCGTAGGAGGGGAACATCTGCGCCAGAAGGCTTACCGGATTGCACTCCAGACTGGCGTTGACGCTCCCTTCCTCGTTGCATTCGCAGGGTTTGCAGACATCCTCCATCCACAGGGCGTGGTCCACATCTCTGAAGAAGGAACTCTCGCACAATTCACAGTTTCTTCCTTTCATTGTGTGCCCGTGTATGGTGGGGTGGGGGAGTGGAGGGAAGATCAATGTTAACTGATTAAAATTCAGTCATATTATAGGACCATAACTTCAAATTAAAAGCTGAAGTCTCCAGAGAGGTCCAGTGAGAAATTTGTAATTTTCGAGATGTCCATTTTAATGTCCCCTTTCATCTCTACCTGCCAGTGAGCTGATGCTAAGCATATGAAACAATGAACCTGTTACCAATCCTGCTTCCTTACTTCATTAAACTTCCATCTGTTATTCAATAATGCCATGTTTCTGCAAAGCCACCTCCCATGCAGTGTGTGTGATGTCTTTTTTGTGAAATTTTGTTTTCAGAACTGTCGCTATGGATGGTGTAATTTGATTGAATGATTTTGAAATATTTTTTACAAGTTTTTAAAAAGAATCATGGTTTTGAAGCAGTTTTTTTGCTGAAGCAAAACCTCTAGTATTAAAAAAAATTAAAACTCTTATCCTTTATGAAAATGTGGGGAAATATCCTTAAATTCTGGTGGAAAACTAGTTGTGTATCAATCACATTTGGCTATGGAGTGTGAGTTCTAATGCGATATTCTGTACCTGTCGTGTTATGCTGACAGTCGTCACAGACTCCGCCCCCACCATGAAAGTGCTCTCCGGGAAAAGGATCCACGGTGACGTCGTAATGGCAGGAGTGGGCGTGGCCGTGACACTGGCAAGGCCGGCAGTTGTATGCCTGTACCTGGTCCCCTGCCCGGAACGGCTTGTCGTTGAACAGGGCTGCGCAGCGTTCACACTGTGGACAACATTTACAAAAAACTCCGCATCAGCAGCAGACCGAAAGGTAAGAGTTAAAGGAAAGATACGTTCCTAATCATGCAAACAAGCCATTTCACTTAAAAACAAAGGCCACAAATTCACACAAGTTCCACCAGAGATGTTCGTGAGGGTGGTCACAACTGAGGTTATAGAAGAGGGAAATACTAAAACGATTTTTTAAAATTAATAAATACAAAATTTAAAAACCTTTTACAAATGAGCCAATTTCACGTTACAAGTGTTATCAAAATGTGAGTTTTTGGACCAATTGTTTTACAATCCTAAGTTTACTTGGCAATCACCAAGTTGTGATGGATGAAATTAAATTATTAAAAATGTATTTTAAAGAATATGTGATTCCCCAGTGAAAAACATACAGAGGCTCTTACTGGTATGGGAGACATTACATTCACATTACAATCACATTACATGGAGAGTTTCCATTCCAGGCCGAGGACCCAGGGGAATTCCCAATGCATTTTCCAAGATGTTATAGAATGGAGAGACCACACTGACTTAACACTGCAGCTTCTAACCACCACATGTCTGGATAAGGTATGGATTTGCTAAAGGAATATACATTTATAGGGCTAACGTAATGCATTTCTCCTCCTGAATTGGAGGGGAACATACACTTGCATGTGAATCAGAAACTTGTTAAGGAAATCCCAATGACAACGCATTATAAACCTTGTGAGGGCATCTATCTTGAGATTAAAAGATTCATCAACAGCTGGAAAAAAGTTATCACTGCAAAAATCCGTAGAATGTTATTTTCATTCTTATTCAGTCAGTTTAAAATGTGAAACCTGTATAACATGGAAAGTATTACACACACACATTACTTGACCTTTTAACTAAATGCATATCATTGCTCTACATAACTGTTGCCATAGCGATTTCAATATTTATACAGTATTTTTTCCCAACATTCTGGAGATTCGGTGTAACAAAAAACCTCCACCGTTGTGATGCATTGTCTACTAGGCGTATTCCATTACACAGAGATATCAAAGGTGGTCTTCATCCAGTACTTCCAAGAAAACTCTTATTCGTCTTCTCCATCCCCTTCACTGCACACATTAGCATAATGTATGAAGCCAAGTGCTTTTTTTTTCATGACCATTTGTTATCCCAACCCCATACTTCTGTTTACTTGAAATAATTGGAACACATTATTATCCCGTTTCCTTTGCTGAACAGGACCGACTGCATGACACTGAAACGCTATAATGAAGGAACGGACTCTCCCGGTTTGAGGGGCTCTGGAGTGGACAGCCCTTGGCTTCACTCTGCTGTGTCTGATCCTCGCGCAGCTGTCCTACGCGGTGTGTCGGAGGCAGGCTCCCCGAAGGGCGACACCTCACCCCTCTAAACCCTCACTGAATGCCGTGACCAATTTCATGCTCCCCCTGGAAAGGTCAGCGGCTTGGCGCACCAGGAGAATCCGCGGTTAACCTTTAGCCTCAGTGAAAATGTGCTGTTTTAGTATGCTTTGTCAGTGGAGGCCCTGATCCCTACTTATTGTCACTTCCAATCAGAGTGCAGTGGTCAAGGGGAGAGGGATGGGGAAGTATGATGAGTTATAATACAATTATTTGTGCTGTAACTTCAGTGCTCTGTTTATGACTAAATCAACACTGGTCTGGATGTACACTAAGGGCATATTAAAACCGTTACTGTATCAGAGCCTCTCGCTTCATTTTTTGTAATAGATTCCCTAGCAGCTTTATTGCAAATTTATGCAATAAATTGCAGATTAAGTTTTTTTATTTATTTCATTATTTTCTAGTAAAAACAATTAGTGGTAGATATACATCTACATGAAGTTAGACTTGAAATAGTTTTTACATCCAATTAATCAATGTTTGGAATAGCACTAGTCGCATAAATATTATAAACATGAATATTAATCCTGCAGAATTATAGACAGAGAAAAGGAACACTATAAGTAGACAGTAAAATTTACCAATAGCCAATAGCTAAAGAGAGTTATGCATTAATTTGTCTTGGGCTGGTTTTAACAATGGTTTCTTATTACAGTAAGAAGAAGTATGAGAAAACCCTGAAAATACAAATTTTAATATATGTGATAAGATGGTTGTCAAAGTTTTGATTTGGTCCCAGCCTTGGCCTCTCTTTGATGAGAAAAACGGTATGGTAATGCTAAAGAGAAAAATGGGGGGGGGGGGGGGGGATACACTGTTGGGATGGATAGGGAAATATCAAAAGCAACATTCTTTGTTTATCCAAAAAAACATTACCCAAATACCCTAAAGTGATACAGCTTGGGTATTAAGTAATGTGTATATCTATGTGCCTGTGTGCGGTTGATAGTGCGTTTGTGTTAATACCTGCACGCTGCGAGTTGAAGGCTAGGCCTACGTCTGAGGTTTTTGGGGGGCAGAAATGGGCAGTGCGATGATGTGGGTGGGACACGGGACGCGGGACGCATGGCGCGCTCTATGATTGACTGCACTGGGGGAGAGTTTATTCTCAGGCAGGAGCCCACTGTAAATCCAGCAGAACCAGCCTTCAGACACTGCTGGGCCACTGATCATCCTGACATCTGTCAGAGGACTTTTGTTACTTTAATGTCACCGCAAAAGTTTAATGGATTAGCACTGCATTCGTCATTTCCAGTTCAATATTTAACAGAGCAGGGAAAATGAAATATTAATAGCCTACAACCCTTTGCTTCGTTCGGGAGTATTTCAGAGACACATGCTCTCAGACAAAAACATCTGTTCACGAGTCCGCACAAACACACACGCATACAGACACATACTCCCACCTAGAAACACAAATCCATACTCACACATATGAAAACGTACCAACACACTCACGTAAACACACACAAATCTGCAAATGCACCAACACACACCCACACACACACAAACTGAAATGTACACACACACACACACACACACACACACATCAACCAAATTACCAACTGTTAATAAGGTGGAGCTAGACTGGATAATGTATATTAAAAAAATAGAGACTGGTTTGTCTGAAAAATTTTTGTTGTGTTGATGAGCTCTTGGTGTCAGGGGAAAAGTATGAATTAAATACACAGCTTTTGCATGTGTCCTAGAATTTTTTTTCTAATGGAGGATAACATTTATCTTAGTCAGAGAGAATGGGCTGCCACCCTCTACAATCCCAAACAACTTAGGCCTGACGTTGTACAAGACAAGACAAGACAAGAAGGGAAACCTCCATGCTACCAGAAAGAATGACCCACGGTACCCTGCTCATTCCTTTTTCTCTTGTATCTACTTAAGCTACAAACCCATCCCATCAAAGATGGGAACAGACAGAAACCAACACGGATTAGGAATGCATGTCACCCACATGTGGATTCTTCTGAACACGATCGTGCTGAACTGAATTTCTGAACAGGAGGTCATAACATTCTAAATAACAATAAAGTTTTAGGCAGTGTCGAATGCATTAGCAGTAATCACAAAGGTAACAAAATTGTAATTAAAATTGATTCAATGAGCTGAAAACTGTCGAACCTCAGGCCCACTGCTGAGGTAGCCAGAGCTCAGTTCAAAATCAGGTTTAGACTTCGGTTTTTTGGGGGTTTTTTTGCTCCATAACACCTAACAGCTCTGTGAGATACCTTATATTTACTTCTTTCCATTCACCAGTCTGGATGCGGCTGTTTGTTTCGGTGGAGACAACAGCAACACAACAACTTACCTAAGAGAAAGCTCGATCTGAGAGTGAATAATGCATGTTTCCCTTTAAATAATTCATCTCACCAAACACCCGGCTTAAAAGTTTAATCTTCAGACATATTGCCTATGTATTGTAGGGTTAGACTCTGGGGTAACAGCTCTGATCCTCAGAAGATATTTTGGACAGTAAAGGCAAATATGAGTGGCTCAAGGAGTTAGATCAAGCTTGCATAAACCACACATCCTACAGTATGCAAAATAATAAGCCATTTTTGTTAACATTTTTGTTGCTTTTTTCCCTTCCAAAATAACGTTTAATGCCCTCATTACACGTAACTTAAGACAGTCATGACTTCAGCACAAGTTCTCCGGTCCGTGAGAGCAGGATTCTGGAAGACTTTCCAGTGAAATTCTGTCATCACATTGCTCCTTGAGATATAATTACTCCGATTAGATTAATCAGGACAACACCGTGGGGCTGATGGGGCAGAACGGTTAAAGCGTGGCTGCCCACAAACCCGGCTTTCACTTCTCTTTACCTTTTTACCTTCCTACCCCCGGCCTGCGGGGGATTCCGCCGCAAAGCGGGTGAGAATTTATTCTAACTCCATTAAGGCCTATTTTTGTGCCGGGCGCTCATTAAAAGGAACTTTTAAGCGTCATTAAAGGAATGCGGTTAATTAATACGGGAGTCTCCCCTCGGGCACTCACGGTGTCTCCCTCCGTGTGGCTCTCTGGCAGGCAGGTGCAGCGGTAGGGACTGAGGCTGGTGTCGCAGCGGTCGGCGTAACCGTGACAGTCGCACCTGCAAGCAGAGGACCACGTTAGGCACCACCACGACCTCCCTGCACCGGGGGAAAGCCGAGGGGCGGGGCGGGGCGGGGCGTGCCCGCAATAGGGCCTCCCATTCATTTTTTACAAATGCCACTGCAGATACCGACCCGCAGTTACAGTGTGAAACGGCAGACCCGCCGGGTCTCGATCAGACGGAACGCACAGGCGCAAGTAACTCACTTTTTTTAATCGTTTCCCTCAGACATTCAAATGCCGCCACTCTAACCCACCCCCGACTTAACCCTTTTGTTGAACACATGTAATCCCGCGCGAGCAACACTGTGTTCAAACGACAGATAGCCCTATCATTAAAATAAACAAACCTGATAAACAAATAAAAAAGGGGAAAAAGAAAGAGAGGCCTGTCATTATTGCTTTCAGTTATTACCGCCTGAGTATGAGGCTGACACTAATGCTCCCAGACGCAGCTTGACACCCTGTCGGAATATCTCAAAGGCAGAATTTATACTCATTTTGGTCCTGTACACGCAGACATCAACTTGCAACTACACAAGGGTTTGAACTGTCAGTCTCCCAGAGGGGGAATCCAGAGCTGTTTACTGTTTCCTTTGTCTTGCCATCGCAGCTGTCTACACGCCTCAGATGGGGAAAGAAAGAAAGATATGTCAGAGGATGATGAGATTTAAACAGTTTCTAAATCTCCATTTCCTCCCGACATTATAACTAATGCTTAATTAAAGCAGCTTATTTCTTAACACACGAAGACGAGAGAATGACATACTTCTTGGTGCATAATGGCATGATTACCATAGTCATAGACATAGCCACTGCTTAATGAAGGGATGTATACACTCTTACAAGATGTTTCTAGTAGAGCGATGAAAAAAAAAGAAATTTCACAAAATCCCTGCAAGAGCGATGTGGTAGGAAAGCGTGAAACAAATTGGGCCCCTGAAGCTCTTAGACGAGGAATATATTAACACTGCGCCCAGCTTCCTTCACAAAGTAAAATGCACCACTGTGTTTTCAAGTGTTGCCGTCAACAATTACAGGGGATTAATCAGACAACGAATACTGGCCTATTTAGAACAGCTAATAACAGGCTTGTCACAGCAACTGGAATACTGAAGGGATATTGTAAAAGTAGGCCCTTCATTCTAAATATGAACCAGACCCACAGCTATCCTCCCTTGGATACATTAATTAACCTGCCATTCATGCTTCATAATTTTCATATTAATGATTACAATCGTGGTGTGAGCGAACGCATTTTACATATCTCAAAATCCTTGCAAAAGAGAGAGGGGAAATGGCAAAAACAAATTCAGTAGACTCACTAGCCAAACCTAGGATCTATTATGGACATGACTTTTATGAGTATGAATACAATCTAAATGAGAACAATGAAATTAGTATGCAATGCGATCATTTAGTATGCAAATTGGCTGCTATACAAATTACTTCCGCAATGCTCCGGAAATAACGTAATTTTACGCAGAAAATTTCACTTTGAAAAATGTGCCCCAGTCAAAATATTGTAATATAAAAAATAGGGTTGAAGCACAACTCCCTGTCCTGGACCTTTATAGAGTTTATACTGCTTATTTAGTTTTGTGTGAGAGAGAAACTTACCTGTAAAAAAGTGCCTTTATCATATTGCATAACATCATGAATTTGAAGAATATTTGTTCTAACCCCATTATAACTTAACAACAAAGTTTGAGTGATTAAGTCACAATGATGTTAGTTTTTTACTCGACAGAAACCTTCATGCTCTTCACATCATCATCATCATCATCATCATCATCATTATCCCCAGGAATAAACCTAGACGTTTCCTTTTCACTGCACTCTCATTACTCTTTAACCGGAAATCTGTTTTTCTACGCACACTCTCCTGTTTCCCAACCAGAGTTTGAGTCTGATTCCAAATATTTAGTTACCACGTAGAGATACAATTACGTTTAAGTATTAGATGTCCCGCACAGACCTCCTTAGTCCTCTACTCCCTCAAGCAAAGTTTGGGTTCACTTAGTCTTTGGTGAAAGCCAGACTGTTACTGTTCTTGATAGGTTCCTAAAATAAGCCTTTCTTAAAATGTTGCAGAAGTGGTTCTCACCTGCCGCTGATGGTTATCTCGTCCACTCCGTAGTACCTGTGGCGGAAGGGCACATCAGGCTGGCGTGTGTGGTACTGACCCATCAGGTGGATCCTCACCTGAGAGGCCCTAACAAACTCCTGCAGGGCCCTTGTGTTGTAGAAGTCGTTGTACCCTGGGCGCAGGTTGGGCTCTGGGGTCAGCACACTGAAGGTTATGTTCCCACGAGAATAAGGGATGTCACTGCACCAGGACGCGAAAAAAGAGCATCAAGGGGCTATTCGACCTGACCGTTTTTGTCATACCCGTACCGTTATACAGTGATAATAAATGCACCATGACTAATTGTACGCAACAAATTTATATAAGAGTTTATTTATATAAATAATATATTATTATTTGTATTTATATATACATGTCAGGGGAGTTATACAGAAATATACAGCTTGTTCTGTCATCAATACGAGAAATGCTGAGAGCATCATGTCTATCAGTGAAGCCAACTTTTCTCTCATGCTATCAGACAAATGAAAATTGTTAACGGTACAGGTCTATGCAGAGTATTTACAGAGCAGTCTGGTTCATCGCTGATGTGGTGATGGCATGCGTGAGAAGCCTCTTCAGGTACCACAGACCCCTTATTTACCCCTCCAGGGAGGACAGGACCTGTCTCCTGCATTATTCAGGCTTTTCCCCCAATAAAGGCAAACCACCTCTGTCTTAATGCCTGCAGACTTATTCAGGCCAGTCCCAACGTCGCCGGTAACTGCTTTTTATTGTGTTACAGTGACTGTTCAGATCATGCTCAATAAGGGGTTTGTGCCACTGCCATGGTGAACTTCTGTTTTCCATTTAAATATTTAAAACAGCTGGTGATAAACACCTGGTCTGCCCAAAACCAAGAAAAGGTCCCCACAAGCAGTTTCCTTCAAGAAATGAATTACAAAGCCATGTATGAATAAAACCTATTAGTTGGTATTCAAAAAATAATAATACAAAACATTAAAGACTAAAGGATAAAAATGAAAGCTAAAAAATAAAGATAAAAACGTAAAAAAGTATAGCAAATGACCTAGCATAACTGTGCTGGTGTGGCTCTTTGGTTACAAGCGCTGGCCACCTTCTTCAAAGTATATCCTGCTGGCTGATTAGATAGCTCGGTGTCATATTGCCCAGGCAGTAGAATGGCCTTTTTACTATGCAGGCCGTGTACAGGTTTCCAAAAATATAGCTTTTTTTCTGTTCGAAACTATCTGTTTGAGCTGGATTTATTTTAGGTGAATTAGCGAGCTGGCAATGCGTACATTGCACAAAGCGACAACGCGTCAGGGGGTATGAAGTGAAGAGTAACATGCATTTTGGTCTTTTCTGCCTGCACTCCTCATAACCAAACACCTATCTTCAACAGATTGAAGCGCATACATTAAACATTCAAATTTATTTCCATTAGGACAGCACTTAATTACGATAGCAATTATCTTATATTCATTTATAAAAAAGTTTCCTCGACTCAGTGTAAATTTTTGATCCCTTTGCAAACAAAGGAACTTCTTATTTGTATATAATTTTTTTACACACAGGTTACAGAAAAGAGTTACATTAACTCACTCAGAATCAGAACAACACTTCTTCTACTTATTTCATGAGAGCGCAGTAGAGATGTAAAAAGCCACTACCCCCTGCGTCCTCAGACATCCAGTGCACACACTCCCATAGTTGACGTGAAAGCAACAGGTAAGTTTTCCCACTTCTGCTAATCCACTTTAACGCAGTGCGATAAACTGTTTTTGGTGTGCTATTCTTTACTGTGAGAAAAGCGCCGCGGTGTATATTGTACCTGGGAAACTGCAGGCAGTTGACAGAGTCTGGCTGCTCTAAAGGCCCGTTATCCTCCATTCCAAAGATGCTACAGTTTTTGGCCAGATACTGCCAGTCCTTCCAATCTGAGCCGCCACCCGTCTTCCTTTGAATCCTCACTGCTTCGGGCTGGGGACTGAGGAACTGCAGAATAACATAGAAAACCTGCAAAGGAAGCGTGGAAATTGATAAGGAGAAATATGCATGAAATACTAAACAGCAATGGATTATCTATTATCTGCACAGCTACAGTCAACGCTCCACTGACTCCTCAAGCATCCTTCTGCTGTGAAGAACAACTCAAAACCCCTATTGCTTTACGCTGTAACTGCTATCTAATTCCACGGTTCTGTAAAACTGTTCGACGCTCTGTCTAACTAAACACTTCAAAAGAAAGGGTTTGTGGCATTATCTGGCGAATTGAACTGGGTTGAGAGAAACCGCGGCGTTTATATGGCCCAAATCTACAGCTTTTTCAGCTGGACTCTTTTCTTTTCTGCTTAAACCATGTGGGTGATTTTCAGAAACTTGAAAACACAAACACTTCATGTTTGCTTTGCTGTGCTTAACTGAGAAGGAGATGAAACCAATGTTTCATCCCTCTGACAAAAAGATTATCCAAACAGACAGCAGAGAACTAAAAGAAATGGTTCAATTTTGGAGGGAACAAAACTAAAAGCTGCAATATAACGGTTTGCATGATCAGATGGGAAAATTTAGGTGCATCAGCACGTATACATTTAGTATATTTTGAGGGACACGGAAATATTCTTGATTACTCAAAATTTCTTACTAATTGAATGTGCTAAACTTACTGATACGCAATTTAGAGAAATCTAGAATGGACATTGAAATACTTCATATATTCATATGTCACAAAACTAAATCACAGAACAGCACAGACCTGAGCTAAAAACACAATCGTCTTGCAGTAACCCAAATATTATAAGGTTCCTCTAAAGCTATTAAATATCTCTCTTTATAGAAGCAAGTCAGTAGTCAGCACTGGTCTAAGTGGTAGATTTTTGTGAGGGGGAAAATAACAAATAAATATTAAATGTTCTATGTAATAGAAGGAGTTTCAAGTTTTTGGAAAGATCACCTAGTTTATTTAACTAATTACAAGCATAAAACTCATTTTCAAGCCAGAAATGTAAAGGAAGCATTTATTGTTATTGTTATTCTCAGTGTCCGTTTCCTCAGACTTTTCTTCAGCATTACCAAATCACAAGGCCAGCACTGGACAAAGAGAGGTCTCAACTAAGCTCATCTGCGAGGAACGTTCTATGAGGCGCCTGGCATTATGGCAGGTCTAAGCTCTGGTTTCACACAGGTGTTCATAAGAGATGCATTACATAATTTACTACAGGACTTACAATAGAATCAAGGTTACCAAAACCTGAAGAGATCAGGTGTACAGTGTTACCTGGTACTGTCCATTCTGTAGGTCAAAGGTGATGGTGACCCCCTTGTCAAGCTGGTCCAGGCTGGAGAAGACGGAGGAAACCCAGCAGGTGCTGATGTCGTTGTCGTTGATGTAGTGTAGCGGGTGGGCGTCAGGGTTGATCCGGAGGACCCGATTGTTGGTCGTGTCCTCTGCAGCATTGGGGATACAGTACCTCTCCACCAGGGGGTGCACTCTTGGGTGACTGGGGGGACAGCGGCACTCCGGTTGGATGTGGAGACGTGGTAACTTACCGGCGTATAACTCCACTATCTCTCTGAGGACACAAAAAAAATCAAATACACGACTGTCAGCCCAAAAAAAACCTGCCAGGTTATAGGGAAATGAGCGTGGGTAAAATGTTTTATTTTATTTACATACATGCTTAATAGCTCCCTCAAAAACTATTCACAAACCTGTTTGTAAGTGCTGTCGGATAAAATCTGAAATCCTGCATTCTTCCAATGAATTGATCCAGCCCTAGAAAAGAAACGTCAATGGCCTTTATTGAAGACAGTTTGCGCGATCCATAGCAACCACTGGATTACCTTATCAGCACGTTCATTTCTGCTAAAGAGACACTTGCGGTACGGCGTGTATCTTTTACATGTATTTACAGTTTTCAGTCACTTGTAATCGATCTGTATCAGGCGAACTGAGAACCGACCATGAAGGCCAGTTTACAATCACATACGCAGATCTGAAAGTGTAGTTAGAGGAAAATTGGCGCAGGACTGTGGAGAGCAATAATGTGACATTAGATTCATCAACATTGTGACAACTCGTCTAATCTGTATCCAACGGCATAGAAACAGGTGGGGGGCTCTTTAACAGGACAGAGACGGGACAGCATTATCCTTTTCAATGGAGACAGAGATAAAGGGGTCCGTGTGAGTACAGTGTGAGGGGTCCGTGCCAGTGGCACTGTGCAGCGCAGCGCAGTACAGTACAGTACACTTCAGATCAGCAAAGATCTCTACGGATCAGCGGCTCTCTGAGCTGGAAGTTCTTATGACAGCTGCCAACCTTTTTTTTCCAACATTAGGGTGAGAGAGAGAGAGACATCAAACCCAGAAAATTGAGAGCCTCAGGCTTTGGATCTGGTGCTTTTTTGCATGTTAAAGGGATTACGTTGACTAAAATGTTTGTTGCTGTGATGATATGGCCCAGTTGAAAAAAGTTTTTCTGTCATTTTAACCTTTCATAGTCACTTTCCAGCGCAAATATTCATTGAATTATAGTGGTAGCAAATCCTGAAACGAATAAATAAATAAAAACCTTTTATTACATGTGCAATGTAGATCTTATGTTGAGTAAAAACAACTGATAAAATAAAGTATTACATCATCATATATCATATCATATTGCCAAATGCAATCCAAACCAGCCAATTGGTCACCTTTGACCTGAATCAGTATGACATGTGATTAGTGGCATTATTTTATATAATATTTTTAGGGATAACAAATTCAATTAATTTTAGAAAGGATGAATTCAGTTTCCCCTTAACAAACCATCATTAATCCATTTTCAGTTTAACTTTCTGTTTTTATCAAAAAAAACATTTGTGGATATAAAATTCAGACTATACAGTAAACAATATTTACAGAGTTGAGGGTCCAAGGCAAGCACTGTCGTTTGCCATTCGATGGGTATATTTTACAACAAAAGGTTCTTACCACTTGAACTCTGTCCAATTAGCATGACAGCGTCGGTTCTGAGGTCCGCTATTGGGCCGGCCAGAGGCTGCGTGTCGAAGGCTGTGCCGTCCTCCTCCAGCCCATTCAGGAAGAGGCTTGCACTCGCGCGGTGCACCTGCAGGGGGCCAACAAGACGCACAGCGTGTGGCACAGCTGTGTGTGAGGAAAACGCCCGGCCTCTGTGCCGTAATGTCACAAACAACACATCCACCACGCAATGTGAAACACCTTACACAGACCCTCGCGGTTCTCATCAAAATGCAATGTTCAATTTATCCAGTTCAGGCATCCAGATAGATTTTTATGGAACATTACGTTACTTGGTGGCTAAGCAAACACTGCCATCTAGAAAACTTAGTCAGGTTTTAGTCAGCAATTTTACACCTTGCCCACTTCAAGGCGTGTATATGCTAAAGCAACTCAGCTCAGTCAGGCTGGTCTAATACATTAGTAGAGGTTGCACCCTACTTGTTATAAGCTAAATACACTTCTGTGCTATCTTTTACACTCTCCCAGGGTGACAGAGATAAAAATGTGGTGGCGAGGCCTTTGAGGTTACCTTGTGCTATTCTGCAGCACTATCTGGCTGTGTACAGTTCACATACACAACAAAAGGAAATCATTCTTACTCATACTCACATAAATAGTGACGTAAATATGTGGAGTTTTTTTGTCAATTCAGTGTAAAAATCAATACATTCAATTTGTTAAAAATCTATTTTTTTTATGTAAATTGTTGAAACATCTTTGTCCAATAAACTAAACTACCAGAGAAAACTAAAATATATTCGTCCAGAAAAACTCAAAATATTAAGTAGAAAGACAACTGCTAAGCTTCAGATCAAATCCTCTAAAAAGACCTAAAACTTCAATATGCTGTCTCGGTCCCGCTAGTCTACGCTCTGCGCTGATAAAGTTCCTGTAACACATTCGAATTTAAATGTTGTATCGCGGCTGCCTTTTAAAAGTTAAAAGGTGCTTGGAAATAAGTCTGCCGAAATTCCTTTAGGATGAAGGCAACAGGAGACAACTGTCTGTCTGAAGGATACTTAAGCCGGTGACTTTTATGACGGCTGATTGAAGACTGCGGAGACCATTCTCGGAATCTCTAACCAGCCAATGACTAGCTGCATGAGATCTGAAACCACGTCAGGGTGATGTAAATGACTTCTGAAGTGCTTCATCCTATTTAGCTGCCGTTCGGGGTCTTTGAAATCAGTCCACTGCTCAATTGTCAGTTTTTGGAAGTGGTTTTTTTTTTCACCCTCTCCTTTTCATCCGCTGTTGCGGCAGCATCTTTTTTTAAAAAAGTGCATTTTTATTTTCGGGGCTTTCTCTCAAGCAAGCCAGGCCATAGTCTGAGGAGCTATGCAACAGCTCAATGAAACGTTTAAATAAAATGAGGAGGAAACAGTTTTTTTTTGTTTTTTTTATCACAATGCAGGAGGATTTTTCAACTGCAACCCGCATGTTTTGCTCACTACCAATAGTTCTGCGCTGTGACAACAGTAATATAACAATTTGGCATTCGGCATTTTCTGCCTAGTTTGATAAGGCAGTCTAACCCAAAGGATGGGTGGTTAACACTGAAGATTACTCGACCATATGTACTCCGAAGAGAACTAAACAGTGAATCTTTCACGCAAATTAAATGTAACGTTGCACAACTGGAAATACGCAACAACACTGATATCTATAAAAAAAAACACGTTGGATTGAGACAACACATTCCATTACCAAAAGGAAATGTCTTATTCTTATTGTCAGATTATTTCTAAAAAAAAACGAACAAAAGTTTTTTAAAACGATAGTCAATAATACACTTAAAGCAATGTTATAGAAGCATCAGACAGCCTATCTGAGGTGAAGACCACCTGTTTTATACGCAACAATGTGTTAGAAAGGCCAACAAAAAGACCAGATTACTACCTGGCTACTGTCTCAGAAAAGCTTTTAAAAACAGGCCGCATGACAATTCTGACATTTTCAAAGGTATTCTCAGCTTTCAAAGTGGTAAAACACCATTTCCAACCTATGACGGAAGTTCTAGAAGACATTGCTCGTATTAACAATTTTTTAACTGATAGGATGAGAATTTATCTCATTCTGACAGGCACTGTTACAATTAATCCTGGATTTGGTATGACTATCAGATAAACTATATTTGCATTTTCTTTTAATACATTCATAATATACTACAGAGTAGTGGTGTTACTTAAACACAGTTTAGGTTTTCAATAATGTGATTATACACTTTGGTCGTTCAGTGAAATACAACAGAAACGACGGTTAAAATGGCTTCGGTCAAGTAAGCCTAAACATTACGTGTTTTTTAAAGTTCACGTCACTGGCTCATGCTTAAATACCTTTTAAAATTTTTTAATTAAGCAAAACCACAACTGAGCAGCCAAAAAAAAGAAGAAAAAAAATTTAAATGGTTTTAATTTTTAAGCATAAATTTAAGCAGTTAAAAGAAACAGATGTCTCTTTATCTCAGACATCATCCTTGAAGCTGAGATTTTGCAGCGATTTTGTGCGGGGCCCGTTTCTCCTCTGCTGGCACAGCTAGTTCACCCTCACAGAACCGCAGAACTGAAGCGGAGCAAGCTGGCATCAACATGCACAAATGATTTCTTTCCCACGTCCTCGCCTCACAAAACTGCATTGTGTTCCCGGACTGAAACTCAATCACCTGACATTAAGAGAGAAATTCCATCTGGGCGTTTCAGGACCAATTCTGGAGCTCAAATTGAAACTGAACGTTGAACTTGTGTACAATAGCTGTAATGAGTGTTCTCAAACCTGCCTTGTTAAGATGCTGTCTTCTTCCGCACAAACCAATTGCGTTCTTGTTCCTTGACAGTAAATTGCCATGATCCATTTGTTGTCTGTACTCATATTGTACGCTATAAAATATGCATTTGACTGATCCCCAACTGATGCATACAACCACGTAGGCCTATTGTTTTCTATTGGAGACAAACATGTCATGCTTATCATTTGAATATATTCTATAATGGTTATATAACAACAAGTCAGGTTTCATGCAAAGGCACCTTTTTGGTAATACTTTTTCTTTCTTAAATGCATTATTAACATTGCGATATTACACTGAACACTAGCGGATCACGTCGGTTTTGCATGTAATGTCATCCGTAGATAAATACTATTGGTAATCACTGACCCTGCTTGGTTGAGAAATTAAGACAGTGTTCATCTTTTCATTCATTCATTCATTCATTCATTCTTTTTCTGAAATGTATTGATTAATTTCATTTTCTATTCAGGGCCACTGGGGTTCAACCCGGCCGGCATAGGCCGTAAGGCAGGGAACACCCAAGACGGGACGCCAGTCCATCACAGGTGCTAATCTTTACACAAAGCAATAAACTTAAGACAGTACTAACTTTTACCCTAAGCAATATTCAGACAGCTCCGTTGACCTGGCCTATAAAAATGGCCTTGGTGGCTCCCCTGTGACGGGAACAACGGTGCTGGCTTGACTGACAAACCCTTCCATGATAAAAATTTCTTTCCATTTCACTAGGAAAGAAGCTGTCAGGGCAGTGGAAATATTCCACTAAGGATGAGGGTATCAGCAGAAGCAATCCCCCTTTAACTGCGCCGGTGATACCTGCAGGAGCTCGGCCCTCTATCTGTTCAGACACACACTGGATGTATTATTTATGGCCTGCGCTGAGCCTCTCAGTGACTGACTCTTATCATTTAAATGAAGCAAAGTGTTTACCTATTTGTAATTTGTTACATTATCGCGTGTTTTACAATACATTTGGCCAGGGCTGCTGACAGCTGAAATATCACTGCCTTAAAGTTGCATTTCAGTATTAACGCACAACCGAGCATGGCTTCTCTCGTCCTGCTGTCTCTTTCACTGGCAAAGACCTGATGAACAGCCAATTTCCCTTTATCACATTAACACAGCCATGAGGGAAACACATTTGCTCTACTCAAGTACGCTGAAGACACAATTACCGATCTAACATATGCGTGTTTTATAACGGAAGGATCCCTCTCGGTACGAGCGCGGCAACAATATATTAGCGCCGGGATGACAGTTTATTTAAGAAAAGAAAATTGTCTCTTTGGAGAGAGGGAAAAGTTGGAAATGTATGGGCAAGGCTGCGTGTCAGTAGTTTAATAAAGGTTATAATTCTACAGACTTTCCTTTCAGCAGGAAGCATATCCGGACATTTTTATTTCACTCTATGACTAAAACTCAAATCATTTCTGCTAACAAGCTTTGATGCACCATGCTATATACATCTTCCACCCCTTTTTTCTCCCCCGTTTCAATATGGCTATAGAGGATTAGTGAAAAATGTTATCCCTCGTTAAAACAAGTACCTTCCCCATAACAATTTCAAGGTCCCACACAAGCCTCTGGAAAGCCCTGGGATGATTAAAACATTGCATGAAAATTTACAAGTGCAGAATGTCCTAATGGATTTAATTGCCATTGATGCTATTAATCAAGCTTGCATGGTGGTACAGAGGTTAAAAAGAGCAGCCTCTCGCTCAACTGTTGAAATGAGAGGGCCGCTGCTCCATTTAAAATGTTCCCCTTGCCCCCGAGCTCCCTCGCTACATGTCGCTCTATAAAAGCACAGCACTCTGTCAAAGGAAACCTTTCAGAAATGCTGGGTGAAATGGTACTGGGGGAAATGGATGCTGGCCATGTTGTTAACCCATATAAACGCTGAGCTGTAGAAACGCCTGGAATTATCCATCCAATAACACGCGAAGATGATCTCAGCCGTGGTCAAGAAATTAAGGCGCAGGAGACGTTGTAAATATAACACAGCACAGTGGAACCTTAAAAAATGGCAGGGACCGAACCACTGTAAAAGGTGAAATATCAAAGATCCAATTACAAATAACAACATAAATAAGACATCTTTTTTTAACTGAATAAATTGCACAGCTGATTTTGATACTGCCACAGATAAGACTTGATGATCATTAACTTATCTACTTAATATTTAACTAACCCAGTACACAAAGCTGCTAATTAATGCAATGAAGTAGAAGAGAAACATTTTAGTACACTATAATAGGATGGAATTTCAAACGTTGTATATTAGCCTCGATCAACGTAATGGTGAATGATATCAACACTTGCATACTGGAGGATTTAATTTTAGCCAAATTAAATAATGCTTTTCTTTTAAATTTAATTTTCAATTCAGTTAAATTTCACATATTAGCAGTACATGCATTCTGCATACATAGATTTTTTTATCATTACTGATGGAGCACGAGCACAATGTCACATCCGTCTAATTGGAAAGGTCAAAGTTTAAAGCTTAGGATAGATTGAAGTCATTTTCCCTGGCCATTTCTTCTACACGTTGCACCAACTAAGGCAGTGGAGTTCAGACCAGAGGAGACATAATCGGTCCAGCCATATCTTCAAGCCACGACCTGCAGCGATGACAGATTATGGGTTTGCTTTGGCTATGCAATGTATTTGATCTGTCTGATCAGCACTTGTGATTCTTGGATACCTCGCTCTGAGCAATACTCCAGTCTGTCACCATTACTCATGCCCGATCTCAGAGACGTAATTCACAGTGATATTCTTCATATCAACTTATGGCTATTACCAGTTTTGGCTCTCTGCTCAGTGTTGCCTGTCTGTATTTTATGTACAAGCAAGCTGATTTCCTTTGACTTTAATTTGAAGAAACACTTTCACGCAACTTGCCAAGGCAGCCCATCTATTGGTGGGCATTTAATTCCGCCTGACAGTGACATGCTGAAAAGCACAATAAAAGCTTCCACCAGCTAGACTGAACCAGACACATCAGTTCATCATAAATTCCACCACATCCTCTTTGTGTAGCAATCTTTAAGTAGCTGGAGTTTTCCACAATCTTATGCTTTCAAACTAATCCCAAATTTGAATGTGTGCTATGCAAAAATATAAGCTAAAAAGAAAAAGGAAAAAAGTATTACAATTCAAAAATAGTGTAAAATACTAAATCACTTTTGGCATCAGCGTTCCTTAGAATATAAGACAAGACTCCAAAAGAGTTTTGAGAATTTAACCAGTTTATCAATTTATATATTTAGTGATTCTGAAATGCTTAAGTCCCTTTCTTACAACATCAAAGCTCCTCCTGGGATCTGAACATACAACCAGATGTTTGACACCTCAACCTTTACACCATCTGCCCTATCTATCACGTTTCAGTATCTAATATATAGTATATTTCAGACACAACCAGATTGTGTCTGAAATGCATTGCCTTTGTTCACCTTTTAAAGGCAAACATCGTAGAAAACACCACCCCTACTGAAACAGCTGCATTCGTACGGAGACGGCTTATTGTAGTAGAGTTTATGCAACGCAACAGGGTTTAAAGCCACTACAGCACAAATCAGTGCCATCCAGTGCAGTGACATTTGGGCTCCTTCTCCTGCACTTGAGACGTTTCATCTTACTCAGGGCTTCCCCAGTCGCTCTGCTCATTTGGCTGGAGGGTTGAGGGACTCCTACCAGGTTTGGCTGGCCTAGTTTTCACTGGGGGTGGAGATCACGGGCAAGTGGTGAGGCATGTGCACATTCGGATGGAACACTTGAGATTCTGCCGTTTGTGGCCAAAACACACACACACGTTCCCTGAGAAAGATGGGCCTGCTCTTGTGTGTGCGGGTATGAGTGAAATGGCAAGGCCAATGGCTGCACTCTCATGGAAGCATTAATCGAGCGTTAATCAACCATAAGTAGTGGATACAAATGTATCCGTCAACTGAATACAATATCAATACCCTTCAATATCAAACATTTTTCATAATCAAATTATCGTTTCAATTTTATATATTTAAAATCTTAAATTGACAAAAATATTTTACTTTTCAAAAACTGGGTTTTGAAAGTATTTTACATGCTGAGGTTGTGTGCACATGTGCAACTGTCAAATCTGTCTCTGAAAATATCACAGTCTTAGAGATAGTGAGTGACAGGGATTTTTTTTTGATGCTATAACTTGAACAAATGAGCTAATGAACTAAACTTACTGAAAGGAGAAATTGTTGTTGCTATTGCAGACCGCCCCAGTTTCCTGGAATGTCCGAGCGTCTCCCCGAAATAGGTCAATTTCCCTGCCTAATTGATAGTTGAACAACTATCCAACAATGGAGCCACTGCATATTTTTCTCGGACGGTTACATGGAATCCATAGTTGGTTAGTCTAGCTATTTTTAGCAAAGGCAATGAATGCGAGACATAGCTACTAGTTCAGCTTTAATTAATGTCCTACTTTCAGAATAGCTATTTTGCAGGACAAATTCATACTTTACTGATGTGTTTGTGGAGATCATTCTGCTTAGACTCCAAAGTACATTGACTGCATTCTCTGTTTTGGTCCTGTCCATTTACATGCAAGTTTATTTTAGCTCATATATGTAACACAACAAACGTAAATAACAACTGTAATGAGCTAGAATGGGAAGGTAGTTTTAAATATAACAGAATGAGCAGTAGCGTCACACAGGATATTGTAGAAAAGACTTCAAATTATGTTTTATGCAGGACCGAGAAGCAGAACAAGTATGAAGACAGAGCAGATCTAAGCTAACTTCGATGGAAGAATCGCCGTTGGAAGCTGATGGTGGCCAATTTGAAGGTTGTACCAAAAGCTCAAAAATAAGCATGTTCAGAGGTCACTTCAAAAGAGCTGTGTGTAATAAGTGCACACTTCACAGGAAGAAATGTTGTCTCTTCTTTGAAATTTTGCATGCGCCGATTGGTTATTCAAAACCAAAAGGCAGTCTAAAATATTTAATCGAGACGACGTAGCTAGCCACCTTAAATGTCAATTCACGGACAACAAAATACTGAAAAATAATGTAGTGCTGTATAATAATGGAACCCGCTACTGTGAGTAATGTAAGTCTCCTTTCAAGTGCCTCCTGACCTTTTACCTCTTGAATTTAATTAATTTAATTATATTAGCGGGTTGTCAAAGTTTAAATTTTGTCCCAGTGCATAGTTTTGCACATAGGTGCCACTACATAAACCTCTTCAAAAGCCTTGTCAACTTTACACGTGTCTATATAAATACAATTACATTTAGGGGCGACATTTTTAAAAAAACAATTTGAAAACACAATGTGCGAGAACACCTATATTCTGATGATAGGGAAGCCTTACTATAAACACATCTTCAGTAATGTAATCCATGATTTCTGCACCTAGTCATTGGATGATTTTACATCATCCCAGACAAAAGAGCCAACAGTGAGAAGAGATAAAACCATGTCTCTGCTCCAGAATGAAATGGACAAGATGCTCTCATGATAATACAAACTTTAATACGAAGGACTCTGTTAAATCAAAAGCATTTCAACCTTTACTTGAAAGAACGACGAGATTTTAAACATTCATGGAGAGATATTGCCTTGACTAGCAAATGACTCCTTTCTGACACGCATTGATATGATAATGCTGATTTCGATAGGCGCTGAACGAGTCTGTGCCCCTGGAGGCTGACTCAATCACTATTACTGCTCTGCGTTTGCATGTTGAACTTTCCATCTACAGCTCTTTTTATGTGGCGGGATCTGCCAAAATTAGTCAGCCAGCACAGTGAGTTTACACAAAGGTGGGTTTAACCGAAGCATGTAAAAGATACAGTGAGAGGAAATGTAACGATGCTGTAGTCTCAAAAAACTGGATCTCCATTACGACACACATACGCAGAGAGACAAATTATCAACAGTAACAGTACAGTACAAACATTCTGGGCCTGCCTGTCGTCACATCCCATTGGTGTCCCAGCAGGCTGCTAGAAACGGATACTATTTTCAGAAATCTGGAGGATCCTCATTGCTTTCAACTCCTTGAACTATAATCACGGCTGAAAACCAGTTACGCCGCATGGGTTAAATATTTTTTTTTTTTTTTTCTTCACTTGAATTCTTATTGCTAGACAGACAATTACCTGCTTCTACCTGCTATGTCCCACACATAGCAACACATAATTACACATGCATAGCTTTGTGTAAAATAAAATATATAAATACTTCTGTTAATTATTTTCCTTTTTCTTAATTATTACAGTGACACTCATTCTCATCAGTGGAACTTTTTATGTGGTCATGTGTGCGGTTTTATGTGGTCATGTGTGCGGTTTTATGTGGTCATGTGTGCGGTTTTATGTGGTCATGTGTGCAGTTTTATGTGGTCATGTGTGCAGTTTTATGTGGTCATTTGCCTTCATTGTCACTGCTTTCACTGGCACTGAATCGCTTAACTGAAATGTGGGTGAAAGTGCATTTAATATTGATTACAGACGCCCTGAATGCCTGGTTACTGAGAAGGGCTGGAAATCAGGAGGTAAAGGTTTCGAGGACATTATGTCATGCCTAGGAAGACCGTCAAAGTGGCAGTCAGCTAAAAATCCAACAAGTTCGCGCTGTGTGCCTGCAAAAAGCCCTGGACTTGTAGTATCATGCCACTGCAACCAAGTGACATGTATTTTTAAAAATTTGTGTGTAAAATGTATTTTTTTTTCTATTTTCCCACCAACACTGTTTTAACATTCTGCAATCATGGCTGTGGCTGAATATCAGAGACTATTTGAAACCTCGAGACAAACTGAAATTTCAGCCTGCACCATGAATCACGTCAGTAAATTTCCACATTGCCATTAGTTCTTACTTAGTCAAATATATTCTCTGCACAGTGATTAAGGGATAGAGCCCGTTGGTGAGGGTCAGGTCATATATAACGTGGTAGAACCTTCACTCCATTCTGAGTCGTCGGGCATTTGTTTTAACTTCTCAAATTTATCCTCATGAAGTTTTTCCCAAGTTTCTTTTTCTGTAAAGATCATCCTTCGAGGTCCCGATGCCTTGTCATGCTAGCAGTCTAATACCAGTGACCTGGTTCTGACAGCTGCCGACTGTGAAAGGGGCTTATTAACTAACCCCATTGTCGTACGTTTTCAAATTTATGATGAGCTGTGCATCAACATTTAGCACTAAGATTAGGACATAATAGAACATAAGGAGAAAAAGACTGCAGATTGACTTAACATTTCTTTCAAATGTTAAGTACTCCAACGTTTCACAGGAGGAATTTTTCATCTACAAATGCCCATGAGACCTGGAAGCTGATTGGCTGTTGAATCTGTTGGAGTGTCTCTCTGATTAACATCTGTTGAATATTACCGCATGTAAGTTGTAATTTCTGCTATGAATAACAGGCTTTAATAGTGCTACTCTTTCAGGGTTCTGATGCTAACAAGTGTTAACAAATTCAGGACTTTGAAACTCTGTAACAATGCCAGGTCTGAAGAACCACCCCCTTTCCATACCCCCATCAAGGGGTATTGACAGAAAAAAGACTTATCACGGTCACTAGCAAATAGCTAAGCCAAGTAGACTGCTCGAGTGTCTTAAAGCCCCAACCATGACTCAATGAAAAAAGTATTAAGAATGAATTTAAGGGAAGGATCTCATTATCATAATTGAGCAACTGGTATAAAAGAAACAGGTGAACTTTTTTTGAAGGTGACCTTTCAATGAAGAATCAGAGAGGGCCAGACCAACACCAAAGCTAGGTTGATTCTAGGGTTTTGTGAAACACTTCAAAGAATCTAACTATGATCGCTACAAATTGCCTAAGGCTACAAATCAAGGTAATCCACTAATAATAATAATCTACTAATGATGGCACATTTTTTGCCCGTCTGAACATGTTTGCGAAGGCGCCAAACACACCAGGAGTCGGATGGGTCTATATGCGACCGTCACTTTGAAATCATTAGGGGATATAGGATTCGATTTAACAGGATAACTTCTCATCCATTTCTCTCTAAATGGGCAGTATGATCAAGTTGTTTTTCTTGAGTAGAGAAGATTGCCGATTGCGATGCGATTGCTCATGCTAGCTAACATAGCTATTAAGTATGGTGAATTTCTAGTTACGTATAGTGTTGCTGCAAGTACTTTTTAACTCGATTCACTCAGTCTGCTCTGAGTCTAAAAGGTCACTCTATTCATGAGGAATAAAGTTTCCTCGTGGTCCCATAATGTTCGTCATCAATTACTGTCTGCCATATTGACACCAAAACTGGCACGTTTGCACAATTGGCCTAAAAAGTATGGATTAATCATTCATCGTTTGTGGTTCATGGATGTTTGGTTCGCAGCTTGTGTTTGCTGTTTACTTTTTCTGTTTTAGTAAATGTGTTATATTATTTATTGTTGGGCCTCTGCCTCGCCTCTGTCTACCTGTGTCCTGGGACCCTGCCCATATTGAGTCCCACGCTTGACCACACCAACATACACGAAAAGGTACCATACTGGAGCGATCCACTGAGTCTGGCGAACCAGAAAAGGGGCAGGCAAGGCCAAGCATGTTCCCTCCCGCCCAGACAGCAGTGCACTGCTTGTTAGTTACAGTACATTCACACAAACAGAAACACGCAGACATCGATACTGAACAAAGGCGCTCCAGTATCTGTCAAAGCCTCTTTTGTGCTGTACAAACATTAGCAGCTCATCATTGAATAGAAGAGTAAACACAAAGCTTACCTGGAGAGCCACATGGGCCCACTGGCCAACAGTGATGCGTCCCATTGTCCTCATGGTAAGAGTGAGCGACTGCCTGTTCTGTTGGTTGTACAGAAGCTGCACCTCCTCCGTTGAGACTTTGAGCAGAAACACCAGCCGCCCCTCAACGCTCTTCTCAATCACTGTCCTATCATCAATAAATAAATTAAAATACCGTAAACGTTAAGAAGCAAACCACAGGAAGACTAAGACTCAGGGACCAACTGTAATTAACACAGCCATTTGCTTGGCATTCAACATTATTGTTAGGTATGTCTACATTTCGCCCCTGCTCATCTCACTCAGGAACCACGGGTAGGTATCGCCTCTGTCTTTATTCCCTACCCTAGTTCACTAATGGTGAAATGAACTACCAGAAAGCACCGAGTCTTTAAACGCATTCCTGCACAGGCTTAAAACCTACCTTATCAGACTTTACCTCAGCTCAGACCATTAGGGATACTTTTAAACGTTTGCTCCATTTGTATTTAGGCCAGAACTCTCAAAGGAAGCCTATATTCATCTTATGTGCCCCACATTGTGAGTTTTTGCAAAGCAATTGCATCAAACAGGCCCTGATACTGGCATAGGGGAAACATGCGTGGAATTTATAGGAGGAAAATGAAGCAGTCCATTCCATGTTATTGTTTCTTCCAGTTCCAGTAAGCAATATTAAACTTCTCAGACCACTTAAAGTGGAGAGTAAACAATTTAGCATTTTCTGCACTGTCTCTCCTTTCATCGTGCCAAAGAGCAATGTTGTGAGTTTTCTTCTGTAACAACCTTTCCCTTTTATTCCTTTCATCCCATAACCCACTTTCAACTACATAATTTTCTGCTCTAAAAAACAAAGTCTTCTTTGAGCTGCCTGTTTTTTTTTTTTAAACCAAAGACTGGATACACAAGTCATTGATCTAAACCAGCCACAGCTGTTGCTATTATTGTATCACAAATAGAGTGGGCATGTATTTCAGAATTGAAGCAGAAGGGATACAGGGATATTTAATTTAAATCGTTTTTATTTACTTTTGAGAAATCTGCGTTCATTAGCCCACACTGAAGAATATTGTTTTTCAGTGCCATTGTAAACAAAATGTCGAAACCCACTGAAGCGCTTGATAACACAACCTGTAAAGCTATTCAATTTGGCAAGGAAGCAATGCAAGACACAAAAAAAGCACAACAAGTTAGCATGTGAGTTTTTGTGGTCGTGGTTATGAAAGAAATTCTATACAAGTAAACTTTCAGTGTAAACGCAGTCCTAGTGACCCCTAAAAATCCTGTGAATTTTCTTCAAATTAGGTTTGAAGTTTATACAAATAAAAATTATACATATAACACTTAACAAGAGAGGAGTGTGCATATACCTTATCAGTAAATTTGCAGAACAAGAACATTTCAGAATGCTGTCTGAATGGGCACCGGTCTGACTTTTTGCCTAGTTTAACTTAATAATTTTACACCAAGTTACAGTCATGTATGAACTGTATATGAAAGATTATACTATACCATTTTCTACATGAAGGAATACGTTTTTAATCCACATATTTCTACAGATAAAGCCTGCGTAGTTGCCCGGTAAATTCATTCTGACCTAAAGATTACCTGTCATGTAAACTTCCAATGCGACATAAGCTCTTGCAATGAATCTCTGTTTTTTTAAGAAGATACTGACTGCTGACACCTGTTTCACTACTTACATTACGGCATCCTCCTCCAGTTTCAGCCACACTGCTAAAGTAAACGAGCCGCCAGGACCCAGGTTCTGAGCAGGAGGGGAAGTAAAACAATCCGTTCCCTTTCGAAAAATGAGGCTGGTCGTGCCAAGCACTGACCCCAGAGGCACACTGTTGCCGTCTTCTGTCACGCAGGTACCCAGGCCAGCGGAGAAAAGATTTGTGTAAGGTGGGGTGGTGGACCGGTAGGCACACTCCTGGACACAGAACTGCTGGGTGCAGGAGAGGAGATCTTCTTGGACCACACTGGTCTGGCAAAACGCATTCCTTTCCGGAATACCACATGTGGATTGGGATGGCACAGTGGTGACAGTTTTATAGGCCCCTATATTCTCCAGCCGGGGAAAGTGGCCCTGTGGACTGACTGGGCTGGTGGAGATGTAACAGCCCACGGTGTACAGTAATAACAGAACACCTTTCTGCAGTAGGAGCCAAATCATTCTCGATAGCAAGGTAAACTTTTGATGTAGTGGTCTTAAATAAGTAATGATGGTAATGCCGAGGGTGACATTTTTACAGTCCGGTGCCTTCGGTAAGGCCAAGCAGCTTAATTGCACAATGTCCGAAAAGGGGCCAAAGCTTTCACATGATAGCCAGGATTCCTGCCGAAAGCAATCCTCGAAAGAACTGCGGAAAAAAAAGAAAAAGAAATTCGCCATTGATTTCAAGATGTCTAAGAAATGGCACGCCTTAGACGTTTGAAGTTTATTTTATTGAATTCAACAAACAAATAGTAACAAACTATTACATACCACCAACGTTTATTTTTATTTTGATCTTAAAATGTGATTCAACAAAAATGTGTAACCAGATTCGACGAACAATTAACCACCTAAAACGCAGTGACTTGGCACTTTTTAACGTTTGTGTATCAACATAAACAAAAACAAAATAAAACCACATTGATATTTTAAACTACTTCACATGTGTTGTTTCCGTACTTTTTTGTTATTGTAGACTACGTGTTACATTAACGTATTCATGGAAAACACACGGATGAGGTATTGAAGCATTTAGATATTCGTGCCACATCAAAATAATATAATAGAAAACGACACCCAAGTACACATGAATACTAAAGGCTAAACATCACAAATAATACCTCTAATAGTCATACGTTTTATGTTTAAGTACAACGGGCAAATAAATTGAACTCTACTGTAAAACAACTGATCTTACCTGTTGATTCGGCATCATGATTGCCCACGGAGTTTTGCCTACAACACATTGAAGCTTTACGGTCAAAAACAGTATTATCTAAAAATACTGTTCCCCATGGAATAGCTCCGCTACTTGGGAGAAATACTTTTTTATTTTTTTTATTTCCTACTGCTAAACCAAGAAAGTGATACTTCCATAACTGAATATTTTCTTGAAATGATTAAAAATTAATAAACGAAAATCCGCCTTGACTAGAAAGGCACTTACCGCGGTAAGTTGCGTTCACGAGACGCGTGGTGACTCCGTCTTGTTGCAAAGCTGATTATTGCAGGTTGCCATCTGGACAGTGCTCGAGCTTAGAACAAAGTAGATGGAACTTGAACATGCAAGTCTTCGGGAAAAATATTCAGCCTCAAAATGAATTACAACTCAGCTTATTTTAAAGTCATGAACAGAACGCAGTGAATGGCAGCTTGAAATGCGTTGTTTTGTAGATAATTGCAACTGTCGCCTGGCAGGAATGACATATTCTATCAGCTAATCGTTAGTGCGTCTCGGTTTTACAAGTACCTCTCGTGGTTCAGGAACGCTAGCAGTCGTCGCTAGGCAACCCTGGTCTGGATAGAGTCCTACATTCAGGTGCTGAACCCTGGAGAGAAAAATGGCAAAGGATTATAAAGAGAATAGGGGTTTATGCATAAACAGATCTCGTGCATCTACTAATTAAGGAACGAATGCAAGCATTCGTTATATGATGAATATAAACGGAACGTCATATCCTCGGTTGAAAACTTTTCAGCTTTTCAGATAGATATAAATAAATTCATAGAAATTTGTAAAATATTTTAATCAACCAGGGTGCATTTTAGGGCCTAAACATGAATAACAATAAAAAAATAAAGATATCCACATTTATCATGTGTAAAATTTGTTTTCAAAATTCCATCGCCATGCCAGACATTTTTTTTATTTAGATATAACGCTTAATACTTCAAGTTTCCCCCTAGTACTTTTGATTTGTAAAAATAATATTTTAACGCTCCCATAGTTTTAGGATCTGATGGTCTATAATGACAACTTTCATATAAACGTGGAAGGTGAGTGACTAGGTAGAGTGTGCAGTAGTAGATTCCACAGTATAGCACATAATTCTGCTTTGCTGCCCAATTTTAAAGTGTGTTTTAGGGTGTGCTCAGTAAAGTTGAACTGTAAAATATACTGGTGAAAGCATTATCCAGGTTTTCTGACTAGTATATTTCAAGCCAACACTGATTCTCCCACTAAATGTTGGTTAGGTATCACTGATAAAGATATTGTAATGCATTCAAATTATGTAAGCAAATCAAAAAGGTTTTTAGATTTTTTACACAAGTTTGTAAAATCTACTAATCCCATTTGAACAGCTGCAATTGCTTTGTTGAACAAAAGGCACTCAAACTGCCTTTTAATTAAGTGCACTTAATGACCTTAAGAAGATCAGTGCACTTGCCTAACAATCAATAAACTACAGCAGGGCCAGTTCTTGCTGCGCTGAAAGGGAGGCTTTCACTATAAATGTAATACTTCCATGGAATCTAAATTCTTCTTTCAGATAATTTAGGAACCTGTCAAAGCACACATCCAATGCAGCTGACACATATCGTGGGGTATAAATTGCAACCGAGTTATTTAAAGGTCTTTTTTGCATCTCAATATTGAGAGATGCTCAACATATTTCATGTTCTTATGCAAAACATCCCTGGCACAATAAAACTTCCGTAAACAAACATGGAGATGAAAAGAATTGACATGTTCGATAGTAACATACAAAGAACAGACACAATCATCTATTTAAATATAAATTCACCGTTCAGATTATTCCATACATTTGTTGAACAAAGTCATGGGCGTGCCGGGTCCAGGAGTGGTCAGAGGGTTGTCTTTCACGTCTTTTATTTGGCATTTGACAGAACAAACATGTACCAAACCCAGGAACCTCAGCAAAGGTTTGGAAACTCCACATTAATTACATGGTAAATCACTACTGGCTCTTTAAAGTCTCTTTAATTTTTGACACCTGTTACCACCAGTTACCATTAGTGGAACCACACTCAGGTATGTAACAAGGTCCTTTTCCGGAGCATTGCCCCACAGCTTGGCTGTCAATCTTGCCTGCCCTGGGTGTGTCCCCAGCGCTTGAGGGCGTGTCTCCAGGCTGCGTGCAACAGTATCTGTATGGACAGAAATGCATTATATACAAGGAACTTGTTTTATGTTTCCCTAAATAAAACTGCTAATCAACAATATTTTAAAGAATTCTTTAAAAAAAAAAAAAAGCTTTTTTCAGATATGCATTCTATAGAAACAAGCAACAAACATAGGTATAGGGACAGGGAGTGATTGGTTTATTGTCACATTTTTCATGATTCACACACATTGGTTGCTCACGGGTCAGTTTAGTAGATTTTTCCATCTGGTGTAAAATGAAACATAGTAAATATGAGAAAATGTATAACTACTTGTGGGCCACATAGTATATATACTATATATATGTTCCCACCATCTTCTTTATAATGTCATTTTATATAAATATATTTTATCATTCTAAATGTGCAACTTTACGATCAGTTCATTTTACATACAAACACCCAGTCGTCTTTAAGCATGCATCTGAAAACACTATTTCTCACCCCCCCCCCCCAAAGTTATTGTTAACAAAAACTTACAACTCAGAGAAACGCTGCTTGTCTGCTGACGTACTGGATTCATGCACCAGCTGCCTTTTACGCAGCTGTTCTAATAAAAAAAGTTCATATGAGAATTTCTTCAGCTGCTTCTTACAATTCCACTAAATTAAGTGTTGCGTTTTGAGTTCCTGGTATTGATTTTCTAAGCCTCTGTCTTGCAGCACTCCACAAGTATGGCTACTGAGAGTGTATAATAGAAGTCTGGGGTTCGCTTTATCTCTTCCTTTTCCACAGAGATAGCAACGCAGACGAGGTTTGGGATCCCACCCTATCCACCAGGCTTTTGGAACCTCACAGTTTAGCGCAGGCCTGTGCTGGAACTTGTCTCTTAATTAAATATGCAAAACCTAGGATTTTAGCATCAATTTTTTCCCCCTTTTATTATATTGCGACATTTAAAAATACTATCAGCCTGTTTAAATTTATAGTAGCCTGGTTTTTTAAATAAAAAAATGGTTTCAGTGGTTTTGAAGCTCATTGGGCTGTTAACCTCAGGTTTCGTTCTTCTTCGTTTGTTTTTATTTTAAATCATTTCAACAACAGCTCTCTGACTCTGATTTGTCTGTGAATTGAATTGCTCTGAGGAAAACCAACCAGAGTACAGGGAGTGCACACCCCTCGAGTCAGATGCCCAGCTACTCTCCGTTCTAGTTTGTCAACGTAGCAGAGAAGAGAGTCATGTTTTAGTCACATGCCTGACCACTTTTCTAAAATGTGGCTTATAGGCAGATTAGCTTCTGTGACAAATAAAGCTGCTTGCCATTGATACTGTATTAAATACCGCTATAGAGGGTTATTTACATCCAATTTGACGAGTTAAGTCAGAAGCAGATTCTTCAGAATTATAATTCTCAAAATTCAGATCAAGATAGCTCCAAAGTTCAACCATCTTATCCCTAAAAAGCCAAAAAAAAAAAAAAAAAAGATTTAATTTATGGCTACATTGGGACTTATCTCTTACAGGAAGTGCTCTGGTGGCCAAAGCAGAAGATTTATCTGGAGTAATTTACTCAGCCATAGCATTAGATGTTTCCAAAGAGATATGTAAATACAATTTATCAGTTCCGAGTTTTCTGTGAAAAAAGGGAAACCCACTAGATTAAAAAGTCAGAACTGATGAATGATACTAAATAAATGTGACTTGGCCTTATAGATTTTCCTTCTCTTAATACTTTATATTAAATCGAATGGATTAAACATTTTTCAAAACCCTGCTGCAAATTTTAACCGGTTTTAAGTAATTCCAGTATAATAAGTATCATAATTACATGAAAGCAAAAACTAATTGAAAATTGAAGTACTTTGCTGTTATTGTAACAGAAAAATGCATCGTTTATATCCAATGTTGCTACATTTAAAAACACATTTAGTGCACCTTTGCAGAAGAGGCTTGGAAAGTGTGGTTCTAAAGGGTTAATGAAGACCTGAGACATCAACCTCAATCCCACATTATTGCACAGGAGTTGGAGTATAAAATGCGGGGAAACTGAGGATGCTACTGAAGAAATTGACTGCAGAAGTGATTGTGGAGAAGGTGCACTAACCTTGCATAAACCCCTTCCTTAGTCACTATTTAACTCCCATTCGGTTCTCTAATGAAACTAAAACAGGTTATGCATGACATACTGAGAGAGGATGTTTCACTGCTGTAAACCACCGTGGTAGGACATAGCAGGTGAAATTATGCTTTCATGGTATTACTGCACAGTTCCACAGGGGGGTTTTGGTTACAAAAAAAATAGAAAGTGTCTTTAAATATATTGAAATTATAGAAACAAGGGATGATAAACTTATAACAAAAAAACAAAACAAAAAAAAACTAATAAACCTGTTAATATAGGTAAAAAGTGAAACTTGCAAAAGTAAATGGAAAGAATTAAATAAATTGGGTACGTTGGGTATTTACGAATATTTAATAAAAAAATAAAAAAACACATTTTCCATATTCTAAAAATAGTTGTATTCAGAATTGATAATGTTGTTGTTGTTTTTTTGCCTTTCTTTTTTTTCTGACGCGAGTCTTAGGCTGGGTTTCAGGTGATCCAGTCCTCTGCTCTAGCTAAAGAAAAGTTTGAGCCTTTTAGCTTAGCTCAAATGCTAGCGTTTATCCGACTGAATACATGCGCCACTCATCCTGAATTTTACGCATGTATTGGATTTCTCCTACCTCTGCGCTCTCTGAGAACTGCAGCACAACGATCTGCATTCGGAGATCAAGCCATGTCGAATCACTGGAATCTCCGCGTCAAACCTTCTGAGATCACTGCAGTGGCTCGCCACAAGCCAGCCCGGAGCATGTCTGATTACAGCTTCTCTGCCTGGCGGGAGACCGCTCCGCCGCTGTACCGCTGATTTGCACTCCTGTGGTGCTGGAAAACAGTATTATTAAACAATCGAAATGGCACAACAGCGCTGAGCGGAATATGATGCCTAGCTAACAAGGGTGCAAACTGTTTATCATTAAGCGTAAACGTTTTGAACATTGTTTTGTGAATGTTTCATAATTGCATTATGTTTTGCATTTTGATTCATATCAAAATAGCTTTTTTAATAGCGTTAAATAATATATATGAAACCCTGCGAACTGAGCCTGCCTCCGTGAAGTAAACATGGGGATGTCATTGGAACTAATTGGCTCAATAGAACTAGTAAAAGTTAATTGACTACCACACAAGACAGTGTGCAGAGTCTCTAATTCCACGTTGATATGTTGAACAATACTATCCCTACTATGTAAAAGAATAAAATGCTCAGAGGATTTCTTATCAGATGGATCCATAGTGCAAAGAATAACTGAGGCAGGTGCACCAAATTTCTACCTAGTTATTTTAGCAGGGAGGGGTTAAAGCATAAATTTCTCTCATGGTAGCCATCAGCAAACACTTGAGAACCCAGGAGTTCACAAGAAGTTTAAACACTACTTTTAACGGCTATGCACCTGAAGTGAAGAACCCTTTCTATATGATGGATGGGCAATGCCTGTGTATGGGAGGAATTTTAAAAATGATCAATGACAGGGACCTGCCAATAAACCTGGTATTCAATGACAGGGATTTGCCAATAAACCTGGTGTTCAGGATACCCATGGGTGTCTCCAATAGCTTAGAGAATCATTGAGCCATTTATCTGAAGAAGCAAGAGCCAAGTCATGACACTGGGACCGGTTGGGACCCAAGCTGTAATACTAGTGAATTATAAACAATGTTTTCCTTTGGCTGTCATTACTTGTAGCACTGGGCAGGGGGGAAGGTCGATAGGTCTTTTACTTTGTGTTTTACTATATATCTAAAGCTCTCGAAAGAGCTGCTACAAGCACTTTTAACTTCACAGCATAATCGTATATATGGCCAATCCTTTTGGTTTTCGCTGTGCCACAGAGCGTACTTTACCAATTCTATCAAATATACACCGGTACACTTCAGGATTAAGTGTTTTTGAATGATTATAAGCTGGACAACTGATTGCCTTTGATACATTTTTGATAAATTGATGTGATTTTATGAGGATGACACAATTTGAATGTTTCACCGTCTTCAGTGCAGGAAATAGAAGATCTGGGATGAGTTCAAGGTTCAGTCCTTTCCACCAATGATCCTAACACCCCTAATGTCTTCATGTGAAACATTTAAGTGCAAACTGAGCATCTGATATCTTTCCTTAATATACTACTATCTAAAAGTATAGCTCTACATAAGCTTATTCTGGAAGAGCTTAGTACCCTACTGACTGGTTTATCCTTATTTTTATTGTGGTCTAATTTGACTCATGAAATATTGCTGTTTTTGGCCATGAATCCATTTTCCTACCATTGTCCATTGTATGTGGACTTGGTTAAAGTTCACGTTGCTATCCACCACATGAGCAGATAAAAAAACATGTCTCAAAACATTTGCTATAACCCATATGCATTTTGGTTTCCTTCCTCCAGCTCAACATCTCTCCCACTACTGTTCTGTCTTTGGCAATGGTCTGCACTCTTTCAATCCCTGATAGAGCCAGCTGTGTTGATGGCTTGGTGAAGGAAAGTCCAGAAGCCTTATCCTCCCAGCCCCGTGTGTTTGGCTTCCCAATCTTCAGCATGTTAGGAGGGTTCACTGCGTCAGTGCACCAGGCCTGCATACTTTTTTCTCGGATTAGGAGCTCTCGATCTGCCCTTACAAGAAGAACGGCCAATGGGAGACGGCTGGCCTTTTTGAGCCTCCTTAAATAACCAATGGCAGTAAATGCTAAACCTTTAAGACCGCAAAGAGCAGGGGGAACTGATAGTATGTAGACAAGGATCTGGAGTTGTTGTTTAAATGTGCATTTGTTCGGGGAATTGAACTTAATACATTGTGAGGCGCACTGTGGGAAGTTATGGGTTCAGCTAGGTTTAAGGCACGAGGTAGGCTATAAGCTTGTGCTTATATTTTAACCCCAATTTGCATTACCATGCATGTGTGCAAATACGTGGAATGAAGTGTTTGTGAAAGTAATTCTAAACAAATACAATTGTGGCTGACTGTCACAAAGGCAACATCAATTATGGCTGAATTGTATGTTTTATCAATCCTCTTTTTCTCTCCAGGGAAAATAAAAAAATAAAAACTGTTATAAACTTTTTCGCTCCGCTTCATAGAAAAACATGTGCTTTTGTGTTTCGATATTAACTGGGAATACTTCCCCTCTCTGGGTGGTTGGGACGTTTCCCGGTTATTTCACGTCACCTTGGAGCAGCAATATTGGTCTCTTTGCGGGGAGACTGCTCTTTATTGAGTTGTCAGACGTGACAGAGGCCCTTCAGACGCCCCATGCTGATTCTGACAGGGAGCCCAGATCACTGAGGAGTGGACCCATGGGGGCTTTGGGAATGCACCGTCATCAGAGCAGTGATTCATCGATTCAGCACTCTGCCCTGCAGGAGGGGGGCGCCCACCGTGCCACACAAAGAGACCCACAGACCTTCCAGGACGACACAACTCTCCTTCCCCATGAACAAGGTGAAGCCACACCTGTGGGGAAAGAAACTTTTAAGTAAAAATATGATGTCGATGTCTGTAGAATTCAGGCTTATCCATATGAACTTTAAACACCTTGAACTGATCCTCTCGTCAGTTTCTGAATAGATTTAGAGCTTAAATGTGTTTATATAAATATATATATTTACTTCTCATTACAAATTGGCCATCCATCCATACATGTTCTGAAACCTCTTTTCCAATTCAGGGATCCTGGAGCCTAACCCAGTAGGGATAGGGCACAGGGCTGGAAACATCTAGGGGAGAGCATCAGTCCATCACAGGGCCGGGGACAGACAGAAACACAGGCAACATTACGAAGTGGCTATATATTAAAACCAACAACTGGCATTTTTATATAATGTAATTTATTGCGACTTTCTCTTTGCTGAAATCCGTCGCGATCCTTCCAAATCCTTCCAGATGAAACATGCGGGCCGTTGGTTTTTTTTCTCCCCCTCTCCCATGACACATGTGTCTCTTAGGCAGAACAGGCCTTCCGAGAGGAGCTTAAAGTGCCACTAATTCACGTTACAGTGACACACCAAACTATTTATAAAGGTGCGCCAACTAAATTAATGGCTCATCGAATGCAGAGTAAAACATTTAAGTGCAAATAAACGTGCGTGCGTGACCCTCTTATGCTTTAACTCGGCCTACCACTGTCTCACCCATTTTATCCTTGAGAATCAAGGATATGCTGGACCAGGCTTTTATGGCTGGGACAATTAATTTCCAAAGAGTGATCTACTTGTTACATTCCACTAAGTACTTCTAAAAATTCAGAAATGGCTCGTCTAGACAAGTCATTAACTGCTTTAGGCCGAGATCACCGAGGGAAGCAATGTCCAGCAAAATCATAGGGATCTTTATAAAGAACACAAACACATGTAGGCTATTTTACAAACAGTATCAGCAATTATTTCAGCTTATCCATTCTGCACGTCAGGCTTCAAACACAAGGTTTTCCCAATTTTTTTTGCCGTGGCTTTGACATGGGTTCACCGAATTTGCACAGTGATTGGTAACTCGGTGTTTTGAACACATGTTTTTAATATTACATTGTTAAGTTAAACTGGAATGGGAATACAGGTGATTGTAAAAACATGGATGAACAAACGTTATTATATAAAGGCACCAGGTGTAAAATATTTTAAAACCACAATATTTGCAAGAAAGCAATTAGCATTGAATATATTTTCATTAGTCTGTTTTTCTAGCTTCGGTTCTTGTCAGTATTCACAGTTATGAGAAACATCCAGGTTTCCAGCGCTAGCATGCATGGGAATACCGGCTTCCAAGAGAGGGATAGGTTTAGGCCAGGGATCGCCAGCATTTTCTAATGAGAGCTACTACTGATTAAAATTAAAATATAGATCAAAATGGAGCCATTACAGCTGTAGCACTAAATATATATAAATACACACATATATGTATATATATATATATATATATATATATATATATATAGCACTTTCATCAAAGCTGAAGTAGAATTCCTGCCCGAAACGTCCTGTCCTGTTTTGTTGAAATGTATTTATTCATATTCATATTTTCATATTATAACGCTTGTTTAATTTTATACCATACTTTTCCCCCCACTGCAACTCCGACACAGTCGATTAAACTGACACGTTTCAATTGTTTTAAACCAAAGAAAAGTTCTTCAGATCATTAACTTAATATCCCAATGTGTCTTAATGTGAGGTGCTCGTCTTCAGTCGGTGACCTGTACGTCAATGTACCAATGATGGATGTGTTGTTGACCCCCCCCCCCCTCCCCCAGTTTGGACAATAAACAACAAAATGTCAACGCGTGGTTCATCAAAGTCGGCGCGTATGGAAGAGCAATTATCAAACGGTTAGTTTTTTGGAGTTCAAGCGTCTGCTCATTGACGTGAGGCGAAAAGAAAAAAGGGAAGCCACGCGTAATTGTCTTTTTTGCAGATTGTCCAAACTCTGATATACACACACTGCCTGTAGATACAGCTGCACACATTAGTCACCAGAATTTCCTTTTCTCGGTCAGAACTGGTGTCAGGGGAGAGAGGTGCCCGTGAAAGGCCATTACCACAACGTGCTCTGTGTCATCGGCGGGGAAAGCCCAAGAGAGTGACCAGAATTGATACTGAGAAATAAATTGGGCACGCTCGGCGACAAAGTAGCACCAAGGCAAAAGTGTTCACATTAGCACATCTCAGGTGATGCCACCCCGGGCTCACAGTACAGCATAGCGTGGCTGAAACCAAATTTCAAGCACAAATATATTAACGTGGGGAAATCCTTCATTAGACTCCCCCACCTCCCTCCTTTTCCATGGGAGACTGCCATAAAATAATGCTTGTGTCTTGTTTTTTTCACGTATTCATGTCATGATGTTCATGCATTCACATTGCTAGATACTAAATATTCACTCAGTTTCTCAATCAGTAAAGAAATGACCAAGACAAAAGCCAGGACCCTTAACAGGCACTGCTCACGGAACCCATATTGCCGCCGCAGACACAGCCCCGGTGTAATACCACATTATCCTCGCACACCACAGTCACATCCCATCCCTAGCCATCGCGTGCACACCACAGCGAAACCGCTCTCCCCGCATCCCCCACGCCAGCGAGGAAGGAGTTAAAGGACTGATTATAAAGGCCGCTAAGCACTTTTTCCCTTTTGCGTTCCACAAGGTTAATGACGACGGCACTCGCAGACTGAAATGCTCAAGTAGCTTTTATTGTATCATAATAATGAATCAGTGGCGTACAGATAAAATAAATGAACTCCGAAGCCAACGAGTTAAAATGCATGTACGGAAGCGCAGATAAAAAACGCCACGCCATTGGGCCGGTTTCAGTAATATCACATGATGTCATCTTGAAAAATATTTGCCTACAGGTCACTGCTCTCTGTTTTAAAGCCTTAAATGCTTTGGCTACAGGACATTAAATAGATCCCCACATCCTGATGATGCATAATGGCGGGCAGAGGATAGATCCACCACACGCGGCCGTCAGAGTGTCTCTAAAGTTAAGCTGCAAATAAATTGCGTGCCTTATGCTGTTGAACGCATTGGGAATGAGTCGCGCCCGCCCGTGTTGCGCCCACAACTGCTAACGCAGGGGCACCGAATAAGCAAATGTGTCGTCCTGGTTGCGTGTGTCTCGCCAGCTCTCCAGTGGTCAGGTGTGCTTAAGCGAGGATTATGACAGATCAGTCGGAACAGCTGGAGGGAGGCAAGCGGCATTGCTGAGGCCCTTTGTAGAGTTGCGATTTTGGGAACAAGTCTTACATCTCAGTGTCTGGTCAGGCGCCCGAGGGGAAGAGCGCCTGATTATCTCCTCGGTGGACATGCCTTAAATATTGTATCAGGTTGTCAAGGACTTTCTTTATCCTTCCATTTTTACTCGCCTTACAATCGTGATGTGGCTCATGCAAAATTTAACTGCAGTAGTCCATTTATGAGGAAGCTAGATTTAAACGGACAGCTGTAATAGTTCACATTTTATGTCTAGAAACTAAAATCACACACCAGGTTCTTGGTAATGTACAGGTACGTTACTGTGAAAGCATGTGTTTATTCACTAAAAGAAAGTTTCTGATGGGTTTATTTATTTTTACGACCTCAAATTTTTACGACCCCACCCCGTCTGTTGTTTGAGAGAGCATTTATTTTAATGATAAAGGAGCTATGTTTGTATTAAGTGATATTCTGTGTTTTTTGGCCTTCTGTGATCAAACTGCTTTTCAAATTTACTGCATATCTATGTACATAAATGTTGCATGTTTATTAGAAAAGTGTTGCATGGAAGATTAGCAATATTAGGCACAGGTTTTTTTTTTATGCTGCCACATAACCCTCTCCCAACCTTCACTCCAAATTTAGCAGAAAACCTCCAGAATTTAGCAGAATTTACCATAAACCTACCATACCATTTCCCAAATAAAACCCCAACCCCCTTATATAACTACATGTGATTGAAACTTATATGGCAATTACATAGTTAACTGTGACTCACAAACACACCCCAGTTACAGTTTCTCCAAAAAAAAACACACAGCTGAGATAGAAATGTCAAAACTGGAAGCATGTTTAATATTGCTCTACCATTATCCTGAAAGGCATAATTGGAGTTACACATCTGAACTTATCGTAGTTACAGAATCATAGGTCTCTCTTTTTGCATTGAACAATATATACAATGTAAAATAAATACATTTACACAAATGGACATATTGTTGGAGCACACTTTATGGTACACATCACAAAAATATACAGTTAATTGTTTTACAGATGTGGAGAACATCTAGACCTACAAACATGGTTCTCACTACAGGTTGTTTAAGCAACTCCTGGACTGAGGATTTTATTTTTTATTCTAATTTTAAGCTTTTTAAACGTGTGTTTTTTTTTCTTCTTTCTTTACCTTTCCTTTTTATTCAATTCCCCGACAATTGCATGTAAGACTGCCACTAGTCATTTTAAATATTTGGCAGATATACACCAATGCATAAATAAATACAATAACCAACACCCATAATCTCTTTTCTAATAAAAAATAGCAGTTGTTTGTACATTTTTTATATTACTATTCTTATCATTTAAATGCAAAATAGTCCAATAGATACAGCATTTTGATGTAATTCAAAGTAAAAAGTGCAACGACTGTTTGTTGCACAACCGTATTGCTTTAAATAAGAAAATACGTTGAAAAACAGCTGGCATGGCTAAATAACGTGCCCATTGTATGTTAGATATTAATTCAAGGTTTAAGACGACGTACAGCAAAACATTCCCAGTAGTGAAATTGTCTGCCGTTGTCCAACAAAGTGGAAGTTTTCCAAAAGAAAAAATTGGGTTGTTGTATAAATACAGTATGCACTGCGGTTCAGATTACTTCCTCCTCAAAATTCAGGTTTGAATACAGCTGTAATAAATTAACTGTTTTGTGGTATAGGACAAAGGGTCAATAAGATCATGGCTCTTATTCACAGGCCTTTTATTGTCCATTGAAATTTTTTACTTTCAACAGCAAATGCAGATGAAAATCAGTCAAACTTAAATCGCCTGTTTGAGCTGTTTGAGGTTTTACTATCTTTCGCCCAGTATACACAATGAAATAAACAAGAAAAACAACAGACAACCCTTACCCAAAGAAATCAGCACCTTTCTCCCAGGAGTTGTGTGTGTAATGTTTATAATGTAAGTGTCCCCATCTTATCAACAGCGAGAACCTTCAAGTTATTGACCATCTCATGTGTTGCTATGGATGATAATTTACTCTAGAATCACAGTACAGTTATCTCTCAAAACCACAATCTATTAAATAGTTTTCTTTAGCTAATGATACACGGTATTTATAGTACAAGACTGAAGGGAAAAAAAAACCCGCTCCCCACCCCAAACCCCTCACCCATTTTCCTTTAAAAAATTATGTAGTCTTTTTAGGTTTTGAGTTTTTATTTTTATTAAGCACACAAAGTTAAAGCGATAGTTTCGGAAACTGGTTTGCACCAAAACATTTTTTTCCCTTCGCGACCTCAAAGAGTAAAGTTAATATAACAACTGGGCATAGAAGCATGGAAGGCGCTATTTACAGCATTTCTTAAAAAAAATACATAACTTATGTTCAGAAATACTCGAATTGCGGTTCTTTTTTCATTTAAACCTAAGATATACGTTGTTTTCTACAAGAAATCGTTACACAAATGATCCCTTTTTTTATATACTTTTCCCCCTCCTTTTAAATGATTATTTATCACTTATACGTCAGTATCAGACGGTTTATATTGTTTCGGATCTGTTGATCTAGCAGTTACAAGGAAGAGCCTTATTACCCAAATAGGTATTCAAGAATACACTGCTGAAGTCTCCTGAGGATTTGTACATCCAGTATTGTCTCTAATTCTACCCTGTGTCTAAAAAAAGCATACAGCACTAGAACCGGATACGCCACAGGAAATACACAACGACATCGTTGAAAGTATAGGAAGGAAAATGAAAAGAAGGACGAAAAGAAAAGCTTTAGAAAAGCACATCAAACGTGAAACACTGAGAAGCTGAACTACATTTCCCACCCCCCCACCCCCAAATTTTTTTTTTCCATTTTGTTCCAATAAAATGCCTTAGGTTAGATTTATAATCTGCTCATTTACAATATACAATGTTTCAGAAGGTTCAGAAAATACATGGACAACTTACTAATACTGATATTTATTATGGAGAGTGATGTAGTTAACTCTTGACTTAGTATTTAGCTTCCCATATGAAATGAGTCGCCATTCTAATTAGATTACATAATTTATTTTTATTATTAGCTCCTAATTTTTAAGAAACAAAAAAGAAAGAAAGAAAAAAAAAAAAAAAAAAAAACTTGGACTAACTTGGACCAGAAACTCTTTTCATATTTCTTTAGCAGCCAAGTACCAGTATTCATTTAATAAGTGCCACTTCATTTATTGCCATAAGATCTGACTCATGTTCAGTTTCCAAAAGACAATGAAATACGATGAACGTTGATACAATATATATTGTTGATATGTGTCCGTGGCCACACATTAATTTGACCTCTAGAGGGCTGTACAGTGGGTGCAAAATCTAACAGTAGATGGCAATCACAAAGGAGAACTACAGCAGGTGTAACAAAAATAACATCCTTGACTAAGACTGGCACAAACATAAATTGCATATGTGTTAATATGCACCTTCCCTTTTAATGACTATTGCTTAAAGAAGATAAAAGTTCCCAGTTAATGGCCAGTTATGATGTAAAAACAATTAAACTGCCTCCTTCTGACTTCAGTGACTATATATATATATATATATATATATATATATATATATATATGAATTGTTCTCACAGCTTGAGCGACATACATTATTACAACAAAAACAATTAAACAAATAAAAACAATAATAAATTAAAATTTTATATATTGCATGAGTAACTGAATCCTCAACTATTCCCTGAAAAGGTAACAATAAAATCTCAAAAGCCTAGATAGTTTTGGAAGACTTCAAAAAGAAACAATCAAGGAATCTAACGGCCATGGCTGATCTAGATGGGGGTGGGGGAAATGATGAGAAGCAGTTTAAACCCAGCGCATTGACAAACCGCTCCTGTGAAATCTAATACTGTACTCAGTCAATGCGCCGTGCCAGGCTCTGCTGCGAGGGCAACTGTTTGCTTTGCTTCTTTTGTTACGGGAGTTATTACGCTTATAATAATAAAAGTTTGCTGGCATCCACTGAATGGATATCCATCCTTTGGCAGGGCTGGCTTCCACCTCTCTTCCTCTTCTTCGGATTTCTTGGTGAAAAACAAAACGCTTTTGATAGGACGAAATCAGAAACTTAGGTGAACAAGTTGAAAGCTGGTTCAGTCTCGCTGCTAAGCAATTGGCGCAGTCTCCTTTTTGTTAATAATCACTTATCATCGTTTACATGTGTTATTGTCGTCGATAGTTACGAATACCATTATTATTACTGTTACATTTCCTGTCATTGTTTTTTTTTTTTTTTTTTGTAATAGTTTAAAGACCCGCCAGTTTTGGAATAGTGTCCGTTTCCTCGCTGGGAGTGGCGGAGTCAGAGTCCTGACCCTTCAATCTCTCTCTGGGGGAGGGGTGGGGGTGTAAGGTGGGGGCCGGGCCGGGAGGTTGAAGTCAGACCTTTGCCTCCAAAAGCTCTAGGAAGAGTTTGTGCATGGGCACCTTGCCGTCCTGTTTGATGCTGTAGAAGTGCTGCACGGCCTTGGTGGAGGTCTGCCGGAGGAGGGGCAAGGTCATCAGAAGCTTGCCCGCCCGGCGCGGGTCGTCCGCGTGCTGCCCTGCCTCGTAGTCCTGCAGGGCCTCGTGCAGCACGTCCTGCAGCTTTTGTACCGCTTCCACGTCCTCTATGTGCATGGAGTCTGCAGAGTCGAGAAACAGGGAATCGGTTTACTGCCAGTCGGAGAGGCAGGGACAAAACGTGAAGTAAAAAAAAACAGCAGATCTCAACATAACACCTCGATATAACATTCCCTGAAGGACTTCTGTAGCTAGACCTGGACGTAAATAACCAGAGAATCTTCAGTAAACAAAATGTACTATGATTAATAGCAAAATGAGTGAAAATGAATGAGAGAGAGCAAAAAATAATCAAATCAATTGAAAATACATACAAAATTAATAAGATCCCTAATTTTGAACTGCAATCCTTAACATATTCACAATCTAATATGTAGTTTAAAAAGTTGCTACCACTTGCGACCAAAGACTTAAAAAACGAAGAAAGCATCCAACGGGTTAATGCAATAGAATCACAACTTGAAGCAGCAAGCCGCCATTACAAGTCAGCTATAGTGAGGACACGGAACAGCCCGGAACAGTACCAGAGCTGGCCCGACTGGTTAATATGCACATATACTGCTGAGTAACACAATGCTAATGTCCACTGTCCATCGACTGAGAGGTAAACATTCTGCAGTTCCATTTCATTAATACAAGGCGTGGTAAAAATCTATCAAGGGACATACACGGAACGGTAGAACTATGCTGGGTTGGGTTGGGCTGGGCTCTTGGGCTGGGCTCCCCTAGCTAAACTACCCAGACCCAGATTATTATTATTTTTAACTATGTTTCCTGCCAGTGCCTTTAAAAATGCCAAATTCAGGCATGCGAGGACTGTTACTTTCAAACCCGTTAAACCTAATTTTAGTTTTTACTAATCTATGTTTTCATCAGCTTCAGTTTAGAACCTCAGGCTTCACGACTAGCGCTTTCTACACTTTGACTGGAGGGCATGGGGCGGTCGTGGTGCGGTTCAATATTCTAGCCTTTCCGAAACTTGCACTTCTATCTAGAATTCAGACCGTGAGGCCTCATTCATCAGTCACATGAGCTTTGGGCATCAGAAAAGTGACCTATGATCCGACAGAAATCCCTGGGAGAAAGTGCTTGCATACAACTTTCCTTGAAGGATGCAGAGCCAGCACTGCTATCAATCTAACTATCACCGATGGAAGTATACATGGAAAGCCAAGGATACCGGCACAGATATATTTAAATGTCTTTGCTTCAGAATTGGATTTCTTTTCTATTACAGAGAATAGATGCCATGTTACACTGAAATGAGTCATGACAACTGATGCACCAAATCACTGCCTTTGGTTCCGGAACAATTTACACTATAGTGACAACACACAGATGCCCACACGCACACATATATACACGCACACACACACACACGCAAGTGCACACACCACATGTACACACACACACACACATACACACACACACACGCGCAAGTGCACACACCACACGCACACACACACTCACACACATACACACGCAAGTGAACACACCACACACACACACACACACACACACACACATTTATTTATTTATTTTGCACAGATTAGTCCGTTTGCTAACAATTTAAGGGAAACTGCTGCAAATTAGCATCGAGGGAATAAATTATTGACACTGTCCTTCAAAATGCTAATGAGTTTTTTTGGTCAGAAGTCTCTGTCGGTGTCCTGGGTGCTCTGGTAATCACAAGTAAAACAGATTTTTTATCCTTATGTCTGACGCACCCTAAATAACTCAGAGGCTCCTGGTTAGAGACACTGTGAGCTCTCTGCATACATGTTGCTGTAGTGCAGAGGGTGGTGTTGATCCAGGAAGCGGCGTCAGTCGCTTGAGATGCAAGGGACAACACACTGCGATAGTAAAGGAGCTAATAAATGGTCGAAGCTGAGTAAATCTGACAACATACAAACGAGTTGCATCCCACAATTTTCGACCAGTTCCGTATAAGCATATATTTTAATACTTCTGAAAGGTATTCTCTTTCAAAAGAAAAAATGGATGAACTTTGCATTAGCTATTCACTACTAATCCTGCCATCGCACACAGGGTACGATTGGACCGATACGGCCATCACTTGACAATCTGCAGGCTACACAGCCCACGCGAGAGGATCAGCGCTGATTAGAGGTGAGGGACGTCCTATCGTGCAGGCCCCTGGGAAGCTCACAGGAAAAACAGGTTAGTGAGGAGCTGAGAGATGCCCTGCTAATTTCACCCACCAAAGTGGGCTGAGGCTGTGCTCTCTAGGTGAAAATAGGCAAATATCCCAATAAAAATGTTGGGAAATATAAAACATGAGCAGATGAGAGATTTGATAAGATCCCACCGTAAACTGGGATCAGTCTTAAATTATCCGTACTTCCCGTTAAATTTGACTAATGTTAGCAGAGCTTTAAAGACGTTAGACATCTTTATGCAACACCTACGTTTTATGGCCAACACGGGTCTGATTAACTGACAGACAAAGACTAAACACTTTTTTATGCAACCAGCCCCAGAATATACTAGGCTGTACTCATAACAACAAAGGGCTCGATTGGCCTCAGTTACAGACAAAGAGGGAAGTCCGCCTAAATAAACACACGTATTCATTTATGTAAAGTTCAACTTTTCCATTCAAAAACTATTTCTCTTTTATCAGTCGCATTGATAAAAGAGATGAACTGTTAATCACAAAATCAATTAAAAAGCCTTTCTCAGAAGGCTCGCGCGTTCTCTCAGGGGTGCACTTTGGGCAGAAGGGCCCATCTCAGCCGGTCTCGCCAAATAGTGAGCCATCATCCGCAAGCAGGCAAAAGCAATCTGGTTTTTCATTTTTCAGCGTGGCTGAGCCCAGCCTGAGATTGATCGTCACATATGGCCGCAGAAAACAAACTGTCAATACCTTGAGCGCTGTAGAATTTGAACAAATAGCCGCTCGCCCATTCAAGCCGCTCATTGCGTCCCATTTAACAGATTTTATTGACAGTTTCCTTCTTGTAATTAAAGGAAAAACTACTGGCCAGCAACCAAGATAAAGTTCAAAGATAGGGTCAAAACAAAAGGAGATACAGGGCCACTGCGTGACAGGCTATGGTGGACAACATCAGAGCCGGTTATTGACGCCCTAATGATCGGCACCTTATTAAAAAGGGATCTGAGTTGAACTTTATGCAAATGCTAAAAGGGCCCACAATAATTCTTTTGGGAAACGCAGATGGGGGGGGGGGGGGGGGGGGTGAGGGCCAGGCAGGGGGAGGGGGGGGTTTAATTTGCAGG
>JAOYSI010000013.1:1341339-1351629 GCA_025775065.1 Hiodon alosoides | reverse complement strand
CCCCCCCCCCCCCCCCCCCCCCCCCCCCCCCCCGCCCCCCCCCCCCCCCCCCCCCCCGGCCCCCGCCGTGGGAGGGGAGGGTTAAATGTGCAGGAGGGCTTCTGTTTGAACTATTTCACCGATTATTCCTCTGTAAGCAGGCAGAACGATTCTCTCCGGTACACAATATTAGAATATTAGTTTGATTTTGTGATTTCAACAAATAGCTTTCTCAGGTTTGCTTGGTAATTTAAATTTAAATTGAAACATTGAGCATACGGATATTTTACATACCCCACTCCCCACAGAATATCTCAGCAACTCCGGCGGCCATTAGGCAGTTTACCAAACATTTTGCTCTCATTAAATACATTTAAAAAATACATATATAATTTAATATAATCACTGTACAGAACTGTGTGCCTACTTTTGGGCTACCATGTATATTGTCCATTTTAGGAATTCCGGTCAGGGCAGAAGGACTTCACAGACTGATCTTTTAAACAAGGAATAGCTTGACAGATCGAAAGACAAAGCGATTTACAGAAGGACGGACAGGCAGACAAACGGACAGTGGATAAATCAGCATTGGAATAAACGTCATCAGAATCAGCCACAGGAATGTGCCCACCTGAGTTAACTACTATTTTAGTAGTTTTTCCAAGTATGTTCTAAGTACGTGATTATGATTGTATTACTGGAATTTTAAGGAGTAGTCACTACCTGTAACATATTTTGAAATCCCATGTCAGCAGTTTGATTTTAGACCAACGATTCCACAGAACATGTGCGAACAGAACAACAAACCAGAGACACACTTTGCGGAGTTGCTCAGACACAGACAGTGGATGAATGAGAATCAGCCAGGGGAGTGCGCCCACCTGAGTTAGCGAGGGCGATAGCCTTGAGCGTGACAAACTCCTCCTTCTCCAGCTTCATGCTTTTATACTTCTTCACCAGCTGCAGGATGGCGTTGTTGAGGTCCAGAAGCCCCGCCAGCTTCGACTGGTCCTCGTCCATGATATAGTCTTCCGCGTAGACCAGCTTGTCCTCGAAGGATAGTGAGCGGTACACCACGCGTAGGATTAAGATCTCCATCCAAGCGCTCTGCAGTAGACTCATCTGGTCTGCCAGTGAAAGTGTGGAGAAGCCTGGGAAAAGACAGACAGCAACGGAGACTTGATTACACTCAAAGTAATGACAAAAAACACACAGCTCTCTGCATAAACAAAGCATGTATCATCTCAAAATATTCATTTGAACTATAACCAAGGGATAACTTGTAATTATCTCCACTATGCATTTCATATATTCCAAAACGTAATTCTGAATAGTACTAAAAGCGGACTTGTACTGGCGGCTTGCTGCTTCAAGTTGTGACCCTCGACTTGAATAGTTTTGAATAGTTAGCTGAGTTTTCCCAACCAGGCAAGTGTAGATCGAGGCCAGATCGACACATGGCTGCGTTGGGAAGCATTGAAATTCCGACAGTGTGGTTTGGAGAAAAGCCCCAGTCTCCACAACCACTGCTGCCTTCTGAAGTGTTTCTAGGGGCTGCCATCATTTCCAGAATGAGAGGCCAGGGGGCATCCACAGGGAGGGAACTCCTTATCTCCCCCAACACGCAGCTAAGATCAATTCTCCCCACCACACCAGCTGAAAGACTAATTGCCAGGCCCAACTTCCATTCCTTCTCAAATCCAAATTTTAACAGGGGGGAAAAGAAGATGTCAGAAGTCGTTTTATGTGTCTGCTGATTACAGATACTTGCAGTGTTTGCAGATACAAATATACAAAAGCTTCCAAGGTAATCTTCAACCAGTAAAAGCATCATAACAGTTCCATGAGGCTCTCAGAGTTATGTAGTCCAAGCCCATCTATCAACCCACACGTTTTCCATGACACCATCCACGCAGATGGTGAGAGGACAATGCATTAGGGTGCGCAGCCCCGATCGTCCCACTAGTTATCGAATGGAGGGTCGGAGTATGCAGACGTGGACTCCTTCACTGACAGGGAGTGCCGTACTCCCGGCAGAGAGGGAATCAGGTGACGTTTAACAACATCTGCTGCGGTGGGGTTTGTTCCTGGGGAGGGTACACTGAGAAAGAGCATTTTTATCTCTCCCTGACTTGATCACTAATGGCAAGGAGCTCATTATGTATAGGTTTCAGGCTATTGTTTATAACAACTGCTAATTTATTATCCCAAACTGTTAACATCTCTGATCTCATTAGGAGCGGTCTAACAGTGCAGAGCAGTTGGTGCTTTTCCTGGCCTGCTGGTGAGACTCCGCAGAGTGCCAGTTGGCAGGGACATCCACTACTACTTAATAAAATCATCAAAAGGGATTAGCGGGGAATTTCTTAAGGGGGTCTTTAATGCGGGACTGCTGCATTCGTGTAGAGGGATCTAGGATGGCAGGGCTAAAAATAAGGCCTCTGCTCACACCTCCTTGCCACGCAGGTACCTACCTGAAGAAGATGGCGGGGGTGATAAGAGTTTCTTTGCATGGCAGGCAGAGACGCTCAGTCAAAGGGAAATTTCATGTAAGGATTTTGAACGAGAAGCATTCTTTTTGTCATCGTTTCCTTGTCGTGGGGCGACGTTGTTGAGGCAAGCCTGTCAGTTATTTTGTGTGAAATAGGTACACTGCTTCTTTTTGTGTGTATTTAGGAAAACGGGGTAGGGTCTTAAAACCAATCTTGAATGGCCCGAACCATTAAATGGAACACATATTGAAAAATGAAACGTGAAAAGGAACGGTGTAGGCTGATGGGCCGTGTTTGCGGTCAAAGAGAAGGCCTCTGAAACAGGACAGAAAGGGGAAACAAAGGCGGAGGGAGAGAACAAGCAGAGTGGACGAATTGGCCGGGTACGGGGTGGGGGGGCGTAGTGTGGAGGGGGGGGGGACATGGAGTGGCAGATGGACAGACCCTATTGCCCATTGCCTGGAGCACCTTCCTGTGACAGCCCATCCCACCCTCCCAGACACTGCTGTTAGTAAATAATTAGATTTACACATTCCCCAATCTCCACACATCTCTCCGCCGAATAATTAAAAGCAGGATGATTAGTTTATTGAGTGGAAGGAGGAACTTTTTTATTGAGGTCCATCAATGATTTTATCAGGGGCCGGGCGCTTTTACGGTTGTCATGTGAGTGCAGGCATCCAATTTTTCTTATCTACCTGATTAATACAAATGCTGTTTCAGGACGCATTAATTAACAGATACAAATCTACGGTCTCATGGACAGATCGATACGGAGAAGAAAAGGGGCATCAATGTGAATTTACTGCTGATGATGGAAAAGTCTCTCTATTGACATTTACGTGGGGGAACTTTAAAGTTGCATTACATACCCCCTTTTATCCCTGTCATTGCATTTTACAAAAGGTCCGACTATTTTAACTATAATTAGATTTCACTTCTCCCAAATGCAGTTAAAAGATCTGAAGAAAAAGAATTACACCGGCTAACCTCAACAGCAAAAAAAAAAAAAAAGAAGCTAAATATTTGTATCGATCTGTGTAACATGAATTGTAAAGTTTAAAGCAAATTCATTCGCGAACATCCAAATGTGTGTTGAGGGTGTGTTCAGTTGGAGAAGCCAAATGAAAAAATAACAAGCCTAATGACTCTGCTTGTTAAAAAACACACATCTTCCCCCTGGGCAAAAATTTCGGCAGAGAAACTAAATCATGAAACGCCGTCCGTTCGAACGGTTTCATTTGAATTTTTAAAAAGCTAGTGTTTTTGGGAATGGGAACGTGTAGTTTGGTTCGTGCAATGTGTGAGAGTCTCGATGTGCCGACATGATCTGATCCTGCCTTCGATCTCCGTTGACGTCTTTTTGCCAGCACCCAGGCTGAAGTGCCAGGGAAGGGGAAGGGCCTACCATCCTCGCTTGTCAAACCCTCCTCCAACTTCTTCTGTGTCCCTTTCCAAATAAACCGCTGCACTTTACGGTCATCGTAGAGGAAGGTCTAAGTATTTGGAAGTGTTAGGGTCAAGCTGAGGGTGGGGGGACATATCTGATGGCTCAGTCTTAAAAAATACACTCTGGCTTCAAAAGGAATAAGCGTTGGTCTCCCACACAAGGCGATGACAGAAAGAGGCTGCAGTGTTAACCCCTACCAGACAGAGCTGTTCACCGCCAGGCCTCTGAGCACCGGCCCATCAGTCCCCTGGCTGCCGCCCCGCACGTCTGGCAAATCTGTCCTGACTGCACGTTTACATTGCTGAGTCCCCCTCGCCCGCCCGCCCCCCCGGGGGGGGCACTTTCTTAGCCCCCCTCTCCACAGGAGAAAAAAAGAATGTTTTATTTTCTAGGGATGCAATTTCTTCATTATAACTTAAATGGGTACAGCTGGATTTTTCAAGTACATATAAAAAAAAATGAATCTGAATGAGGAAGCCAAATCAGATCTTGATAAATCTTAAGATTAATATTAGATCTTTAGCATGTATTAGTTCAGTTAAATGCCCTAGAACATGATTCAAAAACTCTACTCTACATAACTGTCTGAAACGTTCTCTTTAAATCGTGTCTATTTTAGACTGTTGTAGTACGTGCGAATGTGAAAACGCATTACCTTACTTAGTAAAAACCAAAGAGGGAACCAAGAGAAACATCAGATGTAAATCGACCACAGAAGAACGAGGCGCTGGATGTAACAGCGAGGGGTCTCAGAGGGGTTCAAGCCCAGCGACAGGGCGCCTGGTCACAGGGGCTTGACAGGAGTGAGCAGACCCTGTCCCGCCGTGACCTGTGACTCAGGCGTGGCCACACGCCGCGGCCTCCCGCTACACCGAACCACCGATACCTGCAGCGCCGCGTTAATAGACCATTAGTGACTACTGACATTGGTTAATGAATATGAGTTAACCGGTTTAGAAAGGGAGGGGAGTGGGGATAGGACAGTCGCTCGTAAACTACAAGGCAGCGCAGAGCTATTGGACTGTTCCCGGAGAGAGTCGTCAGATGACCCCGAGGTATTAAATGAACCTTGCATTAAAGGGCCAGGTTTTACCCCAGGATACAAATATACGCCCGGGAACAATGAGTCCCAAAGCTCATCTGTATTTGTATAAATATTCTCTTCTGGTTGTCAAAATCAATAAACAAATAAAAAAAAAACACTGAAAGACACAAACTGGTTTATCACCAGAGGGTTTTTTTTGGGAACGTAATGTACCTGAAGTTGCATCAAATTTAGCGTTTGACTATCATGGGTAAACGCTGAACCAAAAGATGTCCCAATTTCTTTGCTCCTGAAAATATTTCGTCTAAAACGTCCCAAAATAAAACACTATATTTATCCGCAAACATATTTCCTTTTTAGTTAAGGTAAAGCGTACAAAGGACTATTCTAATCAAAATAGGTTAAAAATCACCGTACGAAAAAACTAAGAAAAATCACCAAATACCGGACAACAGACAACGTTATAAAACGTGTGATTCTTTACCCAAAAAAAGACCCTGAGAGTTATTCTCATTGAAGCCAAGCAATAATTTAGTCCCGGGAGTGCAGAGAAGGTCACTTTGGCTACCAAGAAAGTAGGGAAGTAACTAAAGTAATTACTAAACGTACTTAAGGTACGAGGCTCCACTGGATTACGGAGCACTTGCACATTCCCTTTCCCATTCCACAGATCGGTACTTTGCATTGTGAACCTGCCCATGCCAGGGCACGCTGGGAAAAATGACCCTGCCAAATCACTGCTTCAGCTCACTGTCCATTTAGTCGCACGGTGTGCACAGACATCTCCCTCCGTGACCGGCGTTCTGCTGCTCTGTACATAGGACGCGGCATTTACAGGAAATACCAAGCGGAATTGGGCAAAGAGCTAACATTACAGAGAGGGAAAAAAACGCACTGTGGCAGACTGGTGTTCACAGCAGTCTTTGGGGTCTGCCCCTGCGCCCCCGGTGTAAATAGGGTGGTTTAGGGAGACGCACTGAAGTGATGACAAGCACCACTGACAGACAGAGAGCCCCACCCCCGCGCTTTTAACGCCCGCCCACGGAGTACCGGCAGAAAATAAGGCCATGTGAGAAGAAGGACAACCCATTACCCCTACTGTGGTCATTCACAGCCAGTTAGGACACTGGTTATCAGCTAAGCAAATATACTCCAGTCAGAGTGGACAGACTTTCTGGGCAATTACCCAAGATCCTTATTTTTCCTAAGATAATGCCTCCTTGAAAATTTTTGTAAGTTTTAGGATGAATTAACGTGTATTTTGACATTAAAAGTGTACTGTATGAACCAGTAAAAAAGCAAACACAATTCCATACACTGGACAGACATAAATAGACCTGAACGTTCTAATTCTTCTCAGTCCATCCCCTAGAAAAAATGTGATAACCAGCGTGTGGAGGGAAATTGGGCCGATCGCAATTAGAAGAAAAAAGAATGGCTTTGTGACGGCGTTTATCTCCCGCTACATCGCAAGCCGAGAGAGACGGCGCAGGGCCGTGAACAATACTGGCGGTAATATTCCCCGTATTTGTTTTACAAACTGTCACCCCCGCCCCCCCTCGCTGGTTTCTTCCCACTCGCCCCGGGGGGAAAAAAAGGGACGCGGCGTCATCAGCTAATCACAAAGTCTGAGGGAGCCACTTGATTCTGATGCACCTAATTAGCAATCGGCAGACTCTTAATTGCATACATTAGAGGTGATTCGTACTGGAGATTAATTCTAAATATACCCAGGCAGCTGGCTAAGATGCCAAGGATTACTGTATGGACTGTACTATTTCACTAAATTAGATATCGGAATTAGGCAGCGGCCAACGTTTTCACTCAAACAGAGGATGGGGGCGTGTCTGCATGGCCGGGTCCCAAGACAGAAGTAAAGTCGCTGCCTCAGAGGCACGCACAGATGGAGTGACGTTAAAAGCCGCGGCGGAAAGCCGTTTTAAATAATAAAATATCGATATTTACATTTTAATAATCTCCCTTCCCAGGGCCCCTGTGTCATTTCCTCCATTGTCGCCGCAGTATGAGGCGCCTAAATCATCGCTCACAGTGGCAAGCGGTAAACGGCTCAAAACAGCTGCAGCCTGTTCGCAGTACGGGTCTGAAAAGCAGAAGAATTTTTACCCTGGTCTGGAATTGTACGCGACTGCTCAGAAATGAAAATGGTTCTTGTGTGAAGCACAGTGGGATGTTCAGTCACAGATGGAGACAAGGCAGCTTTCTCTTAGGGAATATTTCATTATCCATTTACATATGTTTACACATTTATTTGGAGACCGCAGATAGCTGGCAATATAATAACCTAGAAAGTGCAGTAGTGTCAACTCAAGAGAAATATCAGCGAAGCCAACTTTGTCTGTCTAAATTAATGTAATAAAAGTTGCATAAAAATGCTGAAATCCACAGTCTATTAATCTGTATAATTATGTTATAAACAGCAAACAAAGCCTGTCAGTAGGAAGTATACAATGTGTTTAAATATTCAGATATCGTACGGCTATACATTTTAATCCAAGTCACTTGGCCTGGTTACAACCCTTGTCAACTCCCATGTCAACCCCCCCTCCCTACCAGAAGATAAATCCGATCGTCAAATGACTCCACTTAAAAACTTTGGTGAATGTGAATGCACCTGCATTATGCATTGGGTCACAAAGCAAGTCCATAGGCTCCGTCCTATCCGTTCTACTGTGATACGGAATTGTTTTGTTTTATCTCCTTCTCTCACTCTTACACCGATAAGCGTGTGTCCCCCCCCCCCATCATTTTTTTTCTGCTGACGTTTGCAAGAATGACACCGGTTCTGCAAAATTCCTATTAGAGGAATTAGTGTTGTGTACACAGAGCTCAGGAGCTTACCCACGCTGGCGACAGTCGCTTTTGATGTGCACCGCCCCCATGGGGTTTCTCCTTTGAACGGCGAGAAGTTGCCAGCAATTCCTCAGAGGGCCACCAAACAGGCTCAGTAAAAGAGGTTGTAATTCTTCCGCCAGAAAGACGGGTTTAGGGTTATATTAGAACACGACTTAATTCATTACAGTCTGGTGAAAGCAGAGAGCGCTCATTCTCACTTTCTCATCAGAAATCTACATATTACAGCCATTTTATCGGAAACGTGTAAATAGGGACCCAAATATAAGATTGAGCACAACATAAATTGGCTTAGATATCAGTTATTCGGTTTTATTAGAAAGATACCGTTTCAGGCTAGAGGAGAAATCGTTACATTATTGTGAACAATTTATCGGTTACCTTGAAAGATTTTCGAACGAGTCAATCAGCGATCAGCTCATTTTTCTGATAACATCTAATAAAAAATAATAAAAAATAGATGAGTTCTACCGTTTTAAATAAAATTATACAGCTGATACATTTTATGTTTAGGCCTTCTATTATTAAATATCAGCATTGCAGGCAAACAAAAGCCACAGAAACGCTGGTATTCCTGGCGATAAACATTCCGTTAGCTTGGCGTAATTTTAATGGAAAGAGAGAGGCCCTCTTTAAGCATGCCTTAATGCTTTCAAGACAAGACATTACCCCCATTCCACAGCAATGAGCACCTTTTAATTCCTGAAAAAGCCAAGGCTGAAAATCTTAATTAATTGTTCCATACCGCTTCAGGGTCATTATGCAATGTAATAAAGGCCGTGTAATTATGAAATTTTACAGCCATTACTGAGGCTGATAGCTCGTATTTCATCATCAGGCTTTCCAGCCACACAGCTCCCTTTGATGGACTACACACGGATCTATCAGGCCCAAACAATAACCTGGCCAAGCGGCTGTAATAGCTATCCACAGATGAAGCAACAGATAAAGATAAACTATAAATCCAGGCCACAAATGCCACCGAAATGTGTAGCGAGGGTTGTGAGGCTGAAGAGGGTGTGCGGGGGTTCGATAAGGGCGAGGGATTGGTGTGTGGGTTGTGCGGGTATGTGTTTGGATCCAACAGCTTCTAAAACGTCACCTAAAGCCGCGGCAAGGACTCCCGTGTTACAGCGTAACTCAAGCCTCAAAGTGCAAACCGTAGAATACAGACGCATACACGGCGGGCGCAGAAGGCTGTGAAACACTGTCCGTTTCAGACAGCGTGGCTGTTTCAAAAACGCTGTGAGCGTACTAAAATGAACAACGGCACTTTCACATGGAAACAGTGGACACAGAGAACGGCATGAAGGAGACCTGCGAGCCTGGCGGCGACACACCTGGCAGGGGACTTTATTTTGTAAGCATCGCTGCGTAAACACAGGTGCTTCGGCACAACAAAGAGAAACAGGCGGAAGCAGGTAGAGGACCCGAGAGAAAGAGAAAGTAGAGGAGGGGACATTTTGGACACGTTGGAGACAAACCCTTCATGAATGAATTTGAATCCCGAATTTAAATTTGAATGAGGGACCCGCCCTGAGAGCCAGTGGGGCTGAGAGGGAACCATTGTGGGGAGAAAATGGTCTGTAAGACCTGCACCATACAGTAACTTCAGTTATTAAGGAGGATTAGCTGAATTGAGTTTCTTCATTCAGACCGCGTTCGCCGCCCTCGGACCACTTGCCTGAGTGGCTCCGGCCTTTGAAAGGGAGTAAATAGGAGAACAAGAGGACGTGTGAGTGTGGGCTAAGACTCGGCAGCTGATGGGAAGGCAATGAGAGAGGTGAAAAGCTCTAAGCATGTATTTATGATCCAAGCGTCCTATACATAACGATCAATAAGAATTATCCCAGGCTTTATGAGACATATACGGAGTTTATAGCACAGCAGGGTTCGGCGGAACCTGACCCCAAGAAAAAGCGTATGTGTACGGCTGGTGGACTGAATATGTCCAGCTGCTAGTGCTGACCCCTAATTTAAATCAACGTGACAGCGTGGATATGCCATGCGAGCAAACACAACAAAACAAATACGTTAAGAAGACGCTCATCATAGAGGATGTAATATGTAATATATACCGATATGAAAGTCAGGCCAATGTCTTAAGTGACAGGAAAGACCAGGGTTAAAATATGTTCAATCATTTTATTCATAAGCAACACACTGGGTACATCAGAGCGTGGCCATGTTGTCCCAATGCATCGATAATAATTTACATTGTGATTACGCTGGTCTCAGGGCCAAGGCAAACGGGCACATTCCTCCTGCCTTTGTCAGGGATCCCTGTTTAACCTGCAGCCTTGCCTAACTCCTGCGCCGCAAACCGAGTTATAATTCCTCAGAGGGACCCGACAGCTCAAATCCAATCCCATTTCCCTGCCTGCTTGTTCCCTGATGGAAAGGATGCCCCTTTTGAACTGTTATTTTGGGGATTGGTGGGGGTGGAGGATGGG
>JAOYSI010000013.1:1321642-1335125 GCA_025775065.1 Hiodon alosoides | reverse complement strand
CACACACCCGCACACACACACCCACACTCACACACACACATACACTCACTAACACACACATTCACACACACACACACACACACACACACACACACACACACAGACACGCACTTACACACACACACACACACACACACAGACACGCACTTACACACACACGCACACACATACATACACACACGCACATTTGCGCACCAATTATTTAAAAGAAATCACACTAGTAAGGCCCTCATATCTGCCACAGTGTGCTTAAAGTCTTTGATTATGTGTAAGAAACAGCACAGTGAGTAGTGTAATACTCTTTATGTGTACCCAGCGTGACAACATTGGTACCCACTCTCTGGTCATTGGCAAAATCACTTTAAATCCACAGGGCAAGCCCCGGGCAACATACCGTGAAGAATCAGAAATAACCTCTCAATCCAGCATCTCGTGTCAGGGAGGAGATTGGCACTACAGTGGGGAATAAGCCCATTATAAACTCTGCGTGCCACGCTCACCCTGGCTGGTGCCCAAAACCCACTACAGTAAAGGATCAAGGGAAAATCAGGGCAAAACTAGAAAAAAATCCAATGAGCGTGCAGTCATTCCGTTCCATTCAAGTATTGTGTGTTTTGTGTGTGTGTGTGTGCGTGCTCAGCGTTTCCAGTATGATCACTAAAATACAACCCATCCTCTGTGCTCGAGCACTCAATAAAATATTTCAGAGCTTCCCAATCCCCCCCCCCCCCCCCACAATTCTACTGTTTAAGCTTCACTATTTTCACTATAATCAACTCCTAATCTGAAGAGTTCCTCTTTTTCTCCGTCCGTATTCACCGCCCAGTTCTATTCATGTCAAGAGCGGAAGATTAGAATTGGATGTTCGCTTCTGTGAACAGGACTGCCTGAGATTAAAAGTAAAAAAGGCTTTGTTAAGTAGATTAACGGAAATTCTTCATTCTGTCTGCTGATGCTGCACAGAGGCAATAACCGGTCCTAAAAAGGCCACTCTCCCATCAGAGTCAAACTGTCCACTCCCATTCATTCATTCCTAACGTCAGCCTAATTTCAGCGCGTCAACAATCGGGACCTTACGGTCGGGGGAAGTGCACTAACCGTTTGTTTTTTCTCCCGTCAAAAGAATGCTTCGGACAAAACGAGATGAAGAAAAAGAAAAATAATGTCAACAGAAAGCTTGGGTTGTGCGTCTGCGTTAACAGATCATGAATGCTGACCAGGGAGGTATCCGTCTCGGGTTTCCGCGGTAATGGGGAGCGTCTTTCAGAGAGAAAGTGTGGCTCAGCTTGCAGTCTACCAGGCTGAAACGGGCAGCTGAGACTTTGCTCCAAAAACAGGATTCTCTGACCTTCTCGTTTACACCGTTCGGACAGCTGGCATTGAAATGGCGTCAATGAGCCCATTAAGCCTTCTTTCAAATGACATCAGTGTTATGTTGGATTGTGTGTGCTAGAAACCAAAGACTCCAGGACACAGATGTGATGTACTGGTTTTTTCTTCTCCTTTTTTACTTAGTCAGATTGAACAGCGCTCCTTAATGGACAGGAACCGGGTACAACCAAGGGTCCAGGGCCTGTTCTGTTCTGTCCTCTGAAGTAGGGCTTTTGGATCTTAAAGCACATTCAGGGTAGACCCTGTAGTCCACCACAGTGCAAGTTTTAAGGGCTGCTGAAATATATATTGTGACAGGGCACCTTAATGGGAAGCTTAATTTCTTGGGCAGCTTTATAATGTGCTATTTGTTCTCGCTTCTAAGAATGGCAAACCAGTCAATTATCCCACGTGAACAGGCCCTGCCACTGTTTCAGAGGTTTCTGCTGATTGTTTTTATGAGGAAAAAAAGAAAGGGATTGTGTCTCGCCCGTCCGTGATTGTCCTTGAAAATACCACTAAACAGTTTTCCACAGTTGATTATGAATAAAATCAAGGGTTTTTCTGCAATCCAGTCTTGCCTAGTGCCCTTCGTACCTCACCTCATATTTTTGTTTCTATAGCTACGGACGGGGTCTAGCGCTAACCATCTGTAAATTATGCAGCCGCAAAAGGAGTTTGTGACAGCTGTGTCACAAACAAATGTGTCGCTAGGTAATATTGAGAGGAGCACGGGGATCAGGTCGCTGGCTGATACTGGGGGGACTGACTTTGGGATTGGGGCCTTGGCTCGGGCTCCTACCTGGGATGTGCTTGGCCCAGCCGATGTTGACCACCAGCTCCCGATCGGCCAGGTCACAGAGCGTGGTGAGGGCTTTGATGTCGCTGTCTGGGACAGTAGGGTCAGGCATGGCGTAGATCTTCTCTGGCTCTGCCACCAGCAAGTGGGACACAACCTTGTTATCTGCAAGGCAGCCAAAGGGGACTGTAGTTGAACACCAAGGAGAAAACAAAGAAACAAAATCAAATCATTGAGTCAATATCAGTTTTTATTTTATTTGCAGAGATACAGGACAACATTTATAGTAGACGGTTAATAGCTAATTGTCACCTTTCTTTCATATTCAGATAGCCTGGACATTCACAGGCAGGAACTAGGCAACATGAAAAAATGTGGCTTTTATATGGAAAATTCGTTTTTATGGGAAATGTCATTTTGAGTGACACTCCATAGACCCTAGGTGAAATAGCACACCAAAGACCTGAATATATAGTAACATGTGAAATTATGCAATCCATTGTGTTCCTATAAGCGAAGCAATCTACCCAAAGATCATCACCGTACGTACAAGACAGTACGCATTCTCGATAAGCAGAACCCAAACAAACAAGACATAATCACAGAGAACACAGACACCCTGTTTTGTTGTGTATTTAAGCCCTGTGCACAAAGCGTAAACATTTCCCCTTTTCTCTCAGGGTTATGCATTTCGCTGAAGCCCTAAATGAAACGGTGAAAGTGACGGATGGACACAAGCGGGCTTATACAGATATGCGATTAGTAAATTAAAAAGCGTTTACTCCCACCTTTATTTCTTAGTATTCAGGCGGTGGGAGAAGGGAGGGGCAGGGGCGTAGCAGATCGATAAGAGCAGACCCTTTACTCCAGGGACACGAGACCTGTGAGTGCTATCTCCAGGTAAATCTTATTTAATGTTTCCCTAATTAGAATCAATTCAACCCAATTTTCAATCACCGCAGCTTTGTTACGCGCAAATAATCAATGGTGAAAACGGGAGGCCGTGCTAACTGCGAGGGGTTTGGGTTGAGCACGGGCGGCTCCTTGAACGGGTGCTGGGCGGTTTTATTAACCCTCTTCGCCTGGCCGCGCTTGCGGACATCCAAGCCACAACCGCAGCCTACCCGGAATAGAAAGAGGCGATGCGACCACTGGCTGGGGTACTGTAACAAGCGATATCTGCAGCTATGATCTTTGATTTAAAGGGAATATTTGAAGGAAGGCGCAATGCCTTTCTCCAGCATGTTAAATGTTATCTGAAAGGTTGAAGATGACAGAGAAAGCTTTAAGAAGTTATCTATTTTATAAAGAGATGAGAGGGAGGCTCATGTCAGCAATTTCACATTATTTTATTACATCATTTGGTGGCAAAGGCAGGGTAATATTTAGCTATTCCTACACTGCTTCAGGAAACAACAACACAATTAAAAACTATTCCTTCCAACTAAAGAAGGTGTGTTAAAGAACAAGCAATCAAAATAATGGAACGGAATGCCAGGTGAGCGCAAAGAATAAGCCTTAAAAATGTATCCAATCGAATAAATCAGAATAAAACCAGCACCTTCCCAGAATTATTCTTCCAATTACGATTATGTTTTCTGTGCTATAACGTGCGTGATTATTTTCTCCTGCGATCACACATAAAAGCATATTGTATTCTATAAGAATATGCTACCATTAGGTAAAAAGGCTCCAGGGACTAATCTGTTAAGCATTTCTCTGTGTTTGCAGAGCAGTCAGACAGTTTGGGAGCCTCATATTGTGGGTTTGATGTCTTTGCCAGATTGGATTTAATCCGGATTAAACCTTTTTCCCCCCCCCTCTCTCTCTGGCTCTCTGTTTCTCCGAAGCAGGAGGGGGAAGTGGGAGTTCTAGCAAGGATTTATCAGGCCTAATGTTAGCGAAATATAATTCACTTTGAGCTTTGGTTTTTAATATCATAATAATCATTTCAAAAAAACATATCGCATCTAAATGTATGGAAGTCACAAATGAGATTACCTATAATATTTTACAGATTGAATTTAGAAGGTGTCTGAGCTCAAAATCATGTTATTTAAAATATACAGAAACAAAGACATACATTGCTTACACCGGCTTATTTTTTATAGCAGACTGATGAAGCTCGCTCATTGGTCGTTGTATTTGAAAGACCAAGCCTTGCATGGCTGACAGAAAAGGACATTTTACACTGAGGAAACAGAGATGAGCGGGCCAAGAAAGTGGAGTTGGCGGCTTGTGGCGTTGCGATTGGGTCAAAGTACAGTTTAATATGCTTTACAATCGACACACAAGCATCCCATTGGAAAGCACAGGGCAACTGCTCAGTGACATTTTCTTTAAGAGGCCTAATCAGTTTAACTGCCTTTTTTTTTTTTTTTTGCCTTTAGCTTTGACAGAATAATTTATTTGCAGGTGTTAATTCTTTGTAACTATAAAGCATAATTATTGTATTTCATTAACATCCCAACTCAACATATAGCCTGAAACCACATACGAGCCGTAGGCGTATTTTTAAGACATTAAAATGAATGACAAACACAGTAGCAGTTAAAAAATGTGAGTATGGAATGGACATGTAGAGAGGTTATGTTCTTACATGGTTTTTTGGGGGGAAGGGCCAACTGCGGGTTCAAATAGGGGCTGTTCTCGGCATCTATTCGACGCTTGTATTTCTGCCTCCCTCCGCGCACTCGGTCAAGCCGTACCCCTGTGAGAAAGAAACAGGAACAGGTTCACAATCCACAAGCGGTGCATGGCACATTTTAAGAGACGTTCTCCAGAGAGACGCACAGCATGAAGGAGGTGGGGTAATAGGATGCCACTCTTTAAATGACAGGAAATGAAACGCAGGTCACAGACTAACATGAATGCAAGCCAAGCAGAATTCGCTGTATTATCTCCCAGCTGCCAGGAGTTCTTCTATGGACACAGCAGCTGACAGTAAGACATGGAGGCATTCTGAGTCACTTAGGTTTAAAAGTTTAAGCTATGTGGTCATTTATGGTTTATTATGAAGGAGAGAGGGTCGAAAGTAGAGAGCAGGAATTGCTAGCCTATTGGTAAGCAGAGCGCACCGATGCTAAAATGTTAATCGCAAGGTAATAATTCTATAACACCAATTTAAAAAAAATGTTTTTAACATAGCTGTCTACAAAACAAAATAATGGTGCTTTCTTGCTGGCAAAATCCATAAAACCAAATTTGCCACAAATCCTCTGTGAACTGTCTTCTAAATTGATGGTGCAGTACATGCCCGCTCTTTCTTCACATATATTTTTGTTTAATCATTAATCACATAGACATCTATATTCTTTTGCCAAACTGACATAAATATAGGACATGGGTAGGTTATCCATTGTAGAGCAATAGCTGTAAAAACACTTTCAATTGTGTTTTTTTTCCCATTTGAGAAGAAGCAGTGCCTTAACGACCCATCTCTTCTTTTAATTAATTGACATACAAAGGAGCCCTAATTTAATTATGCAAACCTCTCCCGGGACAGGTGGTTTCCTTGGAAACCAGTTAAAGGTGGCCTGAGACATGTATGTACTGCAGAGGAAAGCAGATGACCGTGGCAAACACTGCGGTATACAATACATAGCATGCAGGCAGGCCTAAATCCACTCGCAGTTTAAACCAGTTTAAACCCACACTAAGCACTGGTGAATCAGCACATTTGGTTTTCCTTTCAGCATCTCAATCTGCTCGTTTTAACAATGAAAATATCATTTTTAAATGACTAATGCCTCCATTGAAAAATTACTGCAATATTTATGTTTATTTATATTCCAATGACCGAACTATATTCTAATTCAATTGCATAAATACATGAAAAGATAGATTGGTCTTGTTTTGGTTTATTATAATTTTATTCGATAAAAACACTTTTTATTATGTTTAAATATTGGATTCCCTTGTACAATGCATTATATAATAGATTTTTGAATGTTATTACTGGTTATAGATTTTCTGGTAAGAGATATAATAGTTGTTTGGTTACTAAAATCACTGTACAGGTACTCTTGCTATAAAAATGTCTTTGTCACCCTCAGTCTGCCATCACAAAGCAGGAGACAGGCACACTGACACATTTAGCAGTCACAAAATTGTTGTAAACTATAAATATATTTTCAAACTTTTTTTTTGCTGCACATACCATTTCAGTACAAAAGTACTAAACTGCATACATTAAAACTTAATGCTTAATGTTAAATGTTAAAGCTTAACTTGAACTCAAGTTTCAGTATTTCAAAATAAAAGTCAAACAATTTATTCAGCATTTTATGGAAAATTTAGATTACCAAATCACAACCTGTTTACAGTGTGTCTAATGTTGTAGTTAAATTAGCAATTTATCTATTAACTGTAACGACACAAACCTTCTCCTAAATTAATACGTGACTGATTTGGTTTCTTGTGGGGCCCACAGACCTTTTACAAACACTATAATTGAGCGGGTATCAAAAAGTAGTTACAATAGTAACAAAATATGTAACAATACACATTGCTCAGATGTTGACAGCTGCCCTTAACAAGCTTCGGAGGTAACCCAAGCTACTCGGAAACCTATCGCTAACTGCAAGGGCGAGAGATTTATGGTGCTAATTCACAGCTATGGAGGTGCCTTTGTCTCTGCCTGTAATGCCACCAACTGTACCCTGGGCGACACCTTATCCCTCGCTACAAAGTGTGCATCTGTTCGCAGGCTAATACCGGCCAGATTTATGAGTCTTTTATTAGAGTGATTGAGTTACTAATACTGGAGCACGGGTTTTTCACTAGTCACTTCGCAGAATCCCACCCCTCCCCTGCGCGTGAGTCTGTTACAGTGGGTCTACCAGTGCAGTCTGGTCTCTGGTTATACTGACACACGTGAGGGCAGAGAGAAACTTGTGAACAGCGAAACAAATTTTTGTTTGTGCAGCATATTACTTAACACACACATGAAGCACATCTGTCAGTGCTTACACTTTTTCTGCATACAGAACGCAATGAAGCGTTTCTTTCAAATATAACAAAATACATCTTCAGCTTTACCACTGCTTATCTTATTATAGTAGCAACGGCATAGGTGTTCTAATCCTATTTGTTATTATATATTTTTGATTGGATTAGAAATGAATATCCATGGCAACTTAAACAGAAGCATACAGAAGGCCACCAGCTACCAGCAGGCAGGACCCAGAGCCCTGTCCTCTACAGCAAATGCTGCAGCACTAAAAAACACTCATTTACAGACTGTATCAGGAAACAGTTAAACAAGTAAAATATGCTTTCTAAACCAGGTAAAACTGTTAAAGCCGTTTTATTGGCTGAAACGACGTCCTGCGGCTTGGGACACCAACAGCTTATATTGCACGCACGGGAACAACATTCCTCGATGGTGAGGCAGGGTGACTCCTTTTAAACCGAAGCAAAAGAAATGGGGATTAGTGAGGTGGTTAACAGGTGCTCCTGTCGACACACGCTGACCAATGCCAGTGGGCGATGGGGGAGGGGCAAAGCTAGAGCTGGAAATAGCAGACAATAGGCCGGGAATAACAGAAGCGGATAACTGTGGCAGAGCTGCCCTCGCGCCACGCACTCGCCTGAGGTATAAGGCCTTCCCCTCTCAGCCGGTTACCGGTCGTTGTTAGCCTGGACTCTTTCTGGGGACCTTGGTAAAGGAAGATCCCTCCCCTTTCTGGCCGTGAATGTTCTGATGCTCGATGCTGTCAGTACACCACAGTCACGGAGCTGGCACACGTAAGCCACAATGCACGGAGGTGTGCACGAGCTGCACGACGAGAGGGTGAGGTTACAGACATGGCACTGCAGTCAAAGGACACTGCACGCTTGTCTAAGCGAGCGAGACAGGGGAATACTTTTTAAATAACTGTTACTTATATTTTAGGTGGAGCAACAAGTGCCAACGTGTAACGTGCGAGGTACTTAAGGTTAACTATTTCAGTAAATATCCGTTTAAAACGCTACGCCTGTTTCTCGGGATAAGAGCGTCAAAGCGATTCAAAAGTGAATCACACGCCTTGCTCCTGGAGAAGCGTAGACGCACACTGCCAGCTAATGTTCGCTATCCAGTTCCTAATCTGTTCCGTCGATTTTTCCCCTTTTGGGGCATAGTCCATCAGCTGCGCTCCCCATCGAATAGCCGCAGCAGCAATGTGGGCAGCTCCCATTCCTGACTCAACCAGATCACTTTTATTCTAAAGGTAATAAATACCACGGCGGCCATCGCCCGACTTGTTTCTTTTGATTACTTTCACATGCGAAGGGTGGCACGACCGCCTCAGGTTTTTATGGACGTCCCCTCTCTCTGCCAGGACAAACACCCGAGGTGGAGGGACCCCGTTACCCATGCGTGAGATTGCGGAAGGAGGAGGAAAAAAAAGACCGACGGAATTCATTTCATCCCGTTATAAATCCCTGGCAGATTACAAGACACTTTACTGTTTTAATTAAGCCTGCAGATAGGCCTATTGTTTGGCGGTGTTAATGCAGGTTTTTTCTCAGTTTTTTTTTTCCACTCCGTTTTAAATTATCCCCTTCTCCTTTATTTATTTATTTATTAATATTTTTTTACTAGAACCCCACAGATGACCATAAAACCCTTACAAGGCTTGTTTTGAATTTCATAGGTGTCGTGGAATCCCGCAAGGCGTCTGCAGGAATTTACAAGGGGCGGTACTGAGGCAGTCACCAGCTGGGGTCCTCTCCCACTTAAAGGCAGCTAATTAAACAGACATGGCCGTGGACCCTGGTGACAGGGGAGGAGAAGTCGGGTGAGGCGGGGGGCAGAGGAGTTATCCACTTGGGCCTACAGCTGGCGGCTGGCACCGTCCTTTATACAAGGCACACACACGACGTAACCCTAATGCACTCTGCAATAAAGCCCTCAACATCATAGTTTACATTTGAATGCACTATACAAGTATCGGTGACATATGTGCTCTATGTGTCAATCATATATTCAGTCAAACTGATTTTTTGTTAACCAGGACCAACGAAGAAAAAGTTACACATCTGCTACATGTACGTCAAACAGAGTAGCATGAGATGTAGTGTTTTTTCCCCTTGTTTTCTCCGTAGAGTTAACAAATAAACACCGCTCAGTTCTCAGCACTTTAAATAGCTGACTGAAGTCTGCAAAGGCTGAGTGCTTCCAGGCGCACATGACATGTGTTGGCCATTGTTTTTTTTTACAAGTCTGATGCCTCTCGCGCGCTTCTTTTCGCTCCGCGTGCCAGTAACACTGAGCTCCTCTCCCGGCGAACATATTTTAAGGACGCGATTCTTTCCGCCTCAGGAACCTTCTGGTGCCTCGCGGAACTGGCGGGGGCAGGCGGCGGGCAGAGAGAAGGGCCTCCCTTGTAAGTGAAAAAGACTAGAAAATGTGATTCCCGCTAAGCATCTGCTCGGCCACGCCACGGCTTTGCCTCGCTCCGGCCGGGGGGGTTCTGTCGCCGCAGCCCCCCCGCGCTCGTGCACGTTCCGGTGCCGCCCGGACTAATAAAGACTTCTGTCGCTGTGTTTGCTTTTCATCTTCCATCCGTCTCTTCTTTCTCTCTCTCTCTCCTCTCTCCCTCTCTCTCTCTGCCCCGATAAGGCTGCCAGCAATCCGCGCAATAAATGAGACCTTGCGCCGGGCAGAAAACAAAGTGGGTCTCTCCGTGTGCCGGCTAGGCCCGCCAGCCTCCACGCCGCCTTCAAAGCCAAACCTGGCCGCTCGGAAGGGATTTTAATCAAGCCGGGAGCTAAGCCCTGAGATTATCAGCTCGGTGTAAAAGGAGATGCATGAGGCCGCTTCTTCTGAAGACACTGAATGCGGTGGATAGGTCACTGAGAGAGGGAGAGAGATGCTTTATCTCCATAGCTATGTTTTTGTGGATATATTTTGTTTCCTTTTGCGGCCTAAATGTCATGGTAATATTCAATTACAGGTACTGCTTGTTATCACGGCAGTTGCCTTTTTGTTGTTTTCTACCATACCACATGACACTAAAAATATCCCTAATATCGCATACTAAATTTGAATTCATGAATCTTCATAAATAATAATTGTATATACCATGTTTATAATAGAGAAGATAACTTTTTAATGAACACAAAAGAGTCAGCCTCAATAAACTTGCGTGCTACAGATTCCCCCTTTCCTGAATCGACAGCGTCAACTATCGGAATGCACCTACAGACAAAAAGTTTGTGAGGTATTTCTTTTGTGCGTTTAGTCCTTTGACCTTGGTTGAAATTTCCTCAGCATGGTAAAGGTAAGGAGGTTTCCGGTATCCACTGTCCTCTTCGGACGGGACTCTAACAAAGCCACAGGCATGGGCAGTTTTTCCGCTTGTTTTTAATGAGATTCACGTGGTGTGGGGTATCCCACACAGGAGCCCCCCAGCCTCACAGAAATCTCTGCCCGCAGAGTGACGCAGAGTGGGCGAAATTGCTCATGCGGAACCAGCCCGACTCCCTGGTCTTCCCCAGTCAGAGGCACGCAGACACAAAGGGGCAGGTGTCTCTACCCTTCCTGGAAACAGATTTGCTTTTCACAGTGCCTGTGTGTGTGCCCTCCTTTCAACAAAGCCTGCCCCCCTTTTCCGTGTCTTCTCCCTTTATTAGATGCACACAGAGACATTACCGAGAACAACAGAAAACAAATATATTTGACCTGCAGGGCCCCGTGCTTGGCGCTGTGAAGGGGACACCCCATTCTGAGACGTGAAGCAGGGGCGGAATTGAAAACGCTACATACCAGAAGAGATGCAAATGTGCCCGGATTTAATCATGTCAGACAGGCTGACTGTTGGTTACCAGCTCCAGAGCCCAAAGGAGGCCTAATTATGTTATAGCCACTGGTGAGTGAGAAAGGAAAACATTCAAAGACAGTGAATTAGGGACGAAATAGCTCAATGTGCAATTATTTTTAAAATACACAATAGGATCATTCAGGGGGGGCTAAATAGTTAAAATATGTTAAATAAGGTTTTCCTAACATTTGCATTTAGCTCAAACCGACTCAGATGTTAGATGTTTAAAATGATTAAATTCCAGTAAATTCCAGTAAAAAGAAAAAAAAAAAAAAAAACCCATCATTATACTAAAGACAAATATGGGCTTTACGCTTCTCGTCTCTGGGTTTGTTAGGAATTTTTGAAGCGCGTTTAGCATTTGTTAGAGCGTTGCGCCGTGAGTGGGCAGCTGCAAAAGCCAAATATCGGAACTGGCGATTAGAATTTTTTGATCGTGCGGCGAAAGATTTCCGCTTCTGCTCAGCATCGCCTGAGACGAGGATTTGCATCCTGTGAGGAATGTGCTGACCACCAGAGAACGCGCGGACGTGAGCGTCTTGACAAACACGCCGGGCCTTAGCACCGGAGGTCTGGGCTAAGGGGGTGGGGGACCTTAAACTTCGCAGTTTAGGGGAAAGAGTGGGCCACCAGCATACCTGAGGGCCCAGTGTCTCACCTGGTCCTCCCATGACCGATCAAACTGCCTGGCGACAGCAAGACCCTCCCAAGCATACTGTACATACATGCACGACACTGTTCAGTTATGATAGCCAGCTTCTGTATTTTTAATAACGACCCCTGAAATTTCTGCTGGCACCAGGTAAAACTATATGTACTACATGAAAACTATAAAACTATAAAACTACATGAGATGGTCAGAGATCGTTCAACCAATGGATGGTCACTGACATTTGGAAGCGACCTGGCTGTTTAATCATGTGACACGGTTGCAGACTAGGATGGAGAGGACGTAGTGTTGAGCGGTGCTTCGAGAGGTTTCACCCTGGATCATGGTTTTGAAAGCAGCCCTCAGCTCCACCTATAGTCATCGTGGGTCTTGCCGCACACGGGATTTTGTTCCTGAACCCTTCAGTAAGACTACATATCAGGGTTTTTTTTCTTTCTAAAAGCAGTTTACATTACCTTAGTATGGATAAACACAATCATCGAGCTTGTATGAGGAGCCGTTTTATCTAAGCTGATTCAAATGTCTACATCCAATCTTATTCGTTTTACTTACTATGGAGTAAGATTATCAAATTCCTCAGTCATTACTTATTAATAAATGTTATACGAGTCTTGTCACAAAACCGAATTCAAACTTCCTTTATTCGGTTGAACAAAACTGGGTACGGAATACGCAGAAAAAAAACAAACCACCCAATGTAGGAGAATCCCTGGCCTTGGTGAAAGGCCTGAGTCAGGTCATCCTCCAAGACTATCCTCTCATCCCTCTGCCACACAGACTGCACTTCATAAAGACCTGTCTTAACAACCTCATTTATTTCCCAGAAAATTAACTCACTTTCACTCCTGATTAATGATTTTAATCTAAATGAATCAAATTAAAAATTGAAAATTATATTTCCAAAGCCCACAGAAAAGGAGAGGGGGAAAAAAACCAAAACATTTCCACTTAACAAATGAGCCTTCACATATTAAAGGATGACCAAAAAGAGTGGTTGATACTAATAAAATGTGTCCGGCCTTTGTTACTTTACAGGGGTAGACCGAGATGAGGGGCAGTTATGAGGTTTGGAGGAACCCATTTTCCACGCTCAGTTCCACTGAGGGTCTCTCCAACGCTACCTACTTCAGTCTTCTGTCACAGTGTATACACACTCTTCCTGCTCTCCCTACACATTCAGTCAGAAGAAAAGAAAAGAAAAGAAAAGAAAAGAAAAGAAAAACAGCCCTAAATAAATAAAAGGAAAAATGCGCACTCTGCAAATTGAGCTGAGCCTCAGGCTTACGAAAGGGCATCGACTGCTTTTGACAAATTTTGTACAACATCGTGGCAGTCAAATACGCTCATTCGCTGACTGCTTTACGGGGCTGCCAGTGCTAACCTGTCAAATGCTTTGCAGGCTTTAATAGACAAAGTGATGAACAGGAATCATTTAAGTGAGAGGATATTGCTGAATGCCAATATCTGGATCTGTCCTGATTGGATCACGATTGGATTTCCAGGCTCAAATGTCCTTTGAAATCACAGAAGATTGTTGAAGAATTAGCTCAGAAATGCCATTGAGCGCATTGTGTATTTTAGTAAACTACCTGATATCAGGTCTACTGCGCACACACACACACACGCACAGACACATGCACACACACACACACGCACGCACACCACACACATGCACACACACACACACGCACGCACACCACACACACACACACACACACACACACACAACACACACACACAAACACACACAAACACACACACACACACACACACACACACACACACACACACACACACACAGACGAGCCACACACACACTCTAACACACACTCACAC
>JAOYSI010000013.1:1295897-1314963 GCA_025775065.1 Hiodon alosoides | reverse complement strand
ATATATTTTTTTTTTTTTTTTTTTTTTTTTTAATTTTTATTTTTTCTTTAATTTTTTTTATTTAAATTTTTTTTTTTTTTTTTTTTTTTTTTTTTTTTTTTTTTTTTTTATTGTTTTTTCCTTTTTTTTTTTTTTTTTTTTATCTTCTGCTCCTTTGTCTTCTACTCCGCTCGGGGGGGGGGGGGCGGCCCCCCCAGGACCACTGTGGCTGGATGTTTTCATACCCAAAACCTCAGGTTGGGGAACCAGTGCGCTGGGTCGATGAACCCAAAAGACAGAAATACACCAAAGGTCACAGGACTCAAAGACATGGGGCGGAAAGTTTGAATTATAGATCATATCTACTAGTACACACAAACTGAACAAGAAGAGCTGTTCTACAAACTGGAAATGATTAACTCTCAATCTTTATATCAAATTCACGACAATAACAAAGGCATCTATTGAGTTGGTCACCTGCAGTAAAAGACTATATTATTTAGCAATTTGTATGGCTATTTTAAACAAAATCAAGACCAATGTTTATATCTTAAGCACAATATTAGCTGTTACCAAAAGATTCCTTTTTTTATATACATGAATACACATGCAGAGGCATGCCAGATATCTGTCACGGTAGAGGTACAACGTTAGAACAGCACTGTATTCGAACAATAACGTTGTGCTTTTAGGGCCAAGTAATGTGTCATTACCATGGTTCAAATGAGACGAACCTCTGCTTGTTTCACATAACCGGATGAGAAAAGCGCGCAGCACAAAGAGACCACTATCTGAGATGTGATCTTTCCGTAAGAGCCGATTGGCTGTTTCAACTGAGCAGAGCATTCAGGAGGGACTGCCAGTCATTTACGACATAATAATGAGACTGTCATCGTATTCAAATGTCCCGGTGACAACTGCCTTGAAAACGTGATGTCTGTTGTATGTGCCCTGTAAAGGGGGGGGTGACAGTTTCCCAAGATAAAGAGGTAAGAGTACTTCATCTCCTTTTCTGGTGCATAGGAAGATGGTTTTCCTGCAGTATCTGATGTATAGTTGTCTGTTCCAGAAGTCGAAGTCACACAGAAAAGAGAGTGGTGGTGGTGTTGGTGGTTTTGGGGGCGGTGGTGCAGGTAACGGTGGTTATGGTGTTGGCGGGGGTGGTGGTGTTGGTGGTAGTGGTGTTGATGGTAGCGGTGTTGTGGGTGGGGGAGGTGTTGGTGGTAGTGGTGTTGATGGTAGCGGTGTTGTGGGTGGGGAGGGTGGTGGTGGTAGCGGTGTTGTGAGTGGGGGAGGTGTTGGTGTTGTGGGTGGGTGGCAGTGGTGTTGGTGGTAGTGGTGTAGTGGGTGGGGGAGGTGTTGGTGGTGGGGCGGTGGAGCTAATGGTGTTAGCAGTGGGGTGGTTTTAGGGAGTAGAACCAGGAAAAAGTCCCTTCACGAGGCAGGAATTATACTGTGGTTTAGCGAATGCCAATCAGTCCTCTTGTGGCCAACGCTGGGCTGAGTGCGGAGGGGCGGTGAAGACTACATATGGCAGAGTGCTGGGGTTATGCGTTGAGACTCCAACGTGGTTGATTTTCATCACAGCTGGGAACTCCCCTAAAACCAATCTGACAGCAAAAAAAACACATGCAGAAATGAGCTCCCTACATACATTAGGAAAACAAAGAAGGGGGCATTTCCCAGCGCTAAACTAGGGCAAGGCGAGGAGAGAGGGATGCTGCATAATCTCCTTACCCCCTGAGAGGCCCTGGCTCTGATTTAAAAGGGACAGAGCGAGGGGGAACGCGCGGGGAGAGGACTCTGTCTGCGCCTCTTGTTACTCGCTTTGCGTTTCTCCAACGGCTTCAAATGAATGACGGCGTTGCATAATCCAGCAGCAGGCCGGCCATGCGGCTGACAGAGCGATGATTTATGCTCTTCCTCAGAGGGAGTGAGGAGTGGGCAGTGTGTGTGTGTGTGTGACTGAGTGTGTATGTGTCTGTGTGTTTGTGTGTGCGTGTGGTGTGTGTGTTGGGGAGAAAGTGTGTGTGGGTTTGTGTATTTGTGTGTGCGTGTGTGAGTGTGTGTATATGTGTGTTGGGGAGAAGGTGTGTGTGTGAGTGTGAGTGCGTGTGGTGTGTGTGTTGGGGAGAAAGTGTGTGTGTGTGAGTGTGTGTGTGTATGTGTGCGTGTGCCTGAGTGTATGTGAGTGTGTGTGTGTTTGTGTGTGAGTGTATGTGAGTGTGTGCGTGTTAGTGTGTGAATGTGTATGAGTGTGTGTGTGTGTGTGAGAGTGTGTGTGTGTGAGTGTGTAAGGGTGTGTGTATGAGAGTGTGTGTGTGTGAGTGTGTGTGTAAGGGTGTGTGGGTGTATCTGTGTGTGTGAGTGTGTAAGAGTGTGTGTGTGAGTGTGTGTGTGAGAGTGTGTGTGTGAGTGTGAAAGGGTGCGTGTGTGTATGTGTGTGTGTGCGTGTGTGTGTGTGTGTGAGTGTATGTGAGTGTGTGTGTGATTGTGTGTGTGAATGTATGTGAGTGTGTGTGTGAGTGTGTAAGAGTGTGTTTGTGTGTGTGTGTGAGAGAGTGTGTAAGGGTGTGTGCGTGAGAAAGTGTGTGAGGGTGTGTTGGTGAGTGAGTGTGTGTGTGAGTGTGTAAGAGTGTGTTTGTGTCTGTGTGTGTGAGTGTGTAAGGGTGTGTGCGTGAGTGTGTGAGTGTGTGTGTGTGAGTGTGTAAAAGTGTGTGTGTGAGTGTGTAAGAGTGTTTTTCTGTGGGTGTGAGTGTGTAAGGGTGTGTGCGTGAGTGAGTGTGTGAGTATGTAAGAGTGTGTGTGTGTGTGTGTGTAAGGGTGTGTGTGTGTGTGTAAGGGTGTGTGTGTGTGTGAGTGTGTAAGGGTGTGTGCGTGAGTGAGTGAGTGTGTGTGTGAGTGTGTAAAAGTGTGTGCGTGAGTGTGGAAAAGTGTGTGTGTGAGTGTGTAAGAGTGTGTGTGTGAGAGTGTAAAAGTGTGTGTGTGAGAGTGTAAAAGTGTGTGTGTGAGTGTGTAAGGGTGTGTGTGTGAGTGTGTAAAAGTGTGTGTGTGAGTGACATGAGGGAAAGACACAGCAGCGCCTCAGTTCCAGCATGTCTGGATCCCTCTAGAGAGACAGCCCAACTTTGTGTGCCACTGCTGTCGGGAATCCAAACTCCTGCCTTCATTAGGACGGCCGCTTTTACACGCTGCTCAATAATTGGGGAACTTTAATTGCCTAGTTCAGGAATTAGGTGTTACATATTCGTAAGTGCATCCAATCAATGCCAAGCTGAGTGTCTCCTCTGCACCCTCATCTCGGTCTCCCCTGTGTCCAGGTGGAGTTGGGGGTGCATACCAATGAATTACACTCACAAGACATCTTCCACCTTTGGGCTGGATGAGTGAGGAGGCGATGGTGGGGGTTGTTTTATTATACTGTTTTATTGTTTTACCCCTTTTATCGAGGTTGATTTCCTTACCATATGATATTGAGTGAGAGGTTGAGATCATTCAGCTCATTCAGCCATACAGCCAACGTTTTACAGTGCATACTAACCCATCATGAAACTTTGGACATTGAGATGCACACAAGTCCTCTGGCAAAGCTAACAGTCTGTTCAAATATTGTGACGGTCCTAAAATGAAGCTAGCCAGTTAGCTTGGCCAAACAGACAGACAATATCATCAAATCATAATATGGAGATTCATATGATTAATACAATTATAATACTACTCATATTTTAGCCTTTCTGGAGTGAATACTTTTCTTCTTTTCCTTATAGAACTTATATATGGAGTCACCTCATGAATGGGACATGCTTATCAGGTTGCAGTCCCAACATTTAAAAGCTTAGTTGATAAACTACATTGTACATGTATTTACCTTTAATTTACCTATTATTATTATAACTATACAGTAATATTACTATTCTGACACTGCTATAGACAGCACTAATAGGTAATAAGATGCCCCAGCCCTCTGTGTCAGAATCAGCTCTGACATCCACATTAAAAAACCTCTACCCTGGAGCAGGGTCATCCATCTGCGTCAAAGACGTGAGGGATGAGTAGCCTGACACACTGTACCATTACCACTCCTGCAGACGCACCTCAGAAACGCTTTGCTTCAATCAGTCCCTGCAACGGCGCCAACCGTGGGCAACCTGTGGTGTTGCGGTGCACGGGAGAACACCCAAAACGGGCCGGATTGTGCCCCGTGCGGCTAATGTCTTTCCTCCACCGTGACCCTTTCTGCTCTGCTTCCTGTTCTGTGGTCTTCTACGGAAACGATTACCTCCAGTATAGGCGGCACCCATCGAACCTGCCTCTGGGTGTAATTTTACCACTTATGTTGACCGGAGGTCTTACACTCTGGGGTCAAGCAAAGGACTAGGGCCTGAGAATAAATTGGAATGGGAGTCATCCTGTTTGTGAGCATATCTGTGTAAGAGACCAAATGTGTATCGAGGGGAAATGGTGTTAAATAACGTGTGTGTGTGCCTATGTGAATGTGAGAGGTCGTATTTTTGCTCGGTTGGCATAGTGATTTATGTTTGGACGCATTTATGCGTGAGGATGGTTGAAGTGGACCGAAGCAAATCTAGCGTTTTGCGAACCCGTAATTCGCCCCAAAATCTGAAACACAGGCACTAGTCTATCCCTTTGTCCCCTTTCCCCCCATAGAGCTGCAGTTTGAGCAACACAGGGCCTAGCGTTCGGAGCGGATAAACAGACAGCTACTTTGAGGGGATTTGAGGCAGCCATTTGGCTGTGAGACCCAAGCTTTGTTGCAGGTGTTGGGCAGGGAGAGAGAGAGGGCTTATCATCATGGTGGGGTGAATTTTGAGCTTCCCCACAATGCACTGGCCGCTCTGAGATGTGAGCGCTGATAACGTCTGATGCGGGTTTCGATGGTACTCCCGTGAGGTTCCCCCAGAGCTGTGTGGTACGATTTCAGCAGTGCTGGTGCTGAACACGGTCATTTCATCTGGATTACCTCGGGTTCCCCCCACCCCCCTTTTCCCTGGGGCGACAGGACTCATTTCAGGCAGATCTACCCCCGCAGCAAGCCACCCCCTTCCACCGGCAACACCCGCTTTCTCACAAACGCCCCACCTCCCTAGTTATCAAGCTTTGCCCAGGCATTAACCTAGCTGTCCACTCACGACAAACAATTAATGAAGACTCTTACAGATGCCTTGTTTTACAGTAAAGTATGCACTCACATCACCCAGGCTGTAAAACCACTGTGTAGAACTGTGTCCTTGGAACATGGACCGGGGGTTACAATACAATAAATACCGCTAGCAGGTCAAAGAGAGAAATACCTGCTTGTCTGAAACCGCACTGTAACAACAAAAGGAATATAAATAATTCACATTAACAGGCAAGAGGTGGCATTGTGTTTAGGGTGAGAATCGGTTTTTTTCTTCTTCTTTTTCTTTTTTTTTGAAATAGTGCATGTTAGAAAATAAGAAAATTGATGAATCAATTTACCAAATGACCCTTATTCATATGTAGAAAGGGACTTCTGTATTAAATTCAAGCATTTTACAACAAATGGCAGTGCCACTTTGTGCCACTTTGATATATGTGTGTGTGAGTGGCTAGCAGCAAGAACAAAAGGCTGCTATTTGTCTGGGAGCTCAAGGGAAAAGATGCCATATCAAAGACTGTGCAACATCCTTCAGACCTTTCTGAAACTGGCCCTCTCCTTATCAATTACAAACCTGCCATGCTAAACTGGTGCATAGGCAAATCTCACCGCATAGGACCGAGCCTATACACCGGCTGAGGCGTACGGGGGCATTTGGAGAACGCGGATGACACTGTAACGTTATTGGAGAGTGATATAAACCAACAGGATCACAAACGCATCGACAAAGAGAGTTAGGCGTAACTGGGCATGCAGTCATGCACACGCGCAGATGCACGCACACACACACACACACACACACACACACACACACACACACACACACACACACACACACACGCACGCACACACACACACACGCGCACACACACACACACACACACGGGCTGAACAGCACCGGTAGGGTGTTTTACTGGTTGGCTGTCTCCAGCTGTGCTTTTTTCATATGATCTGACCTGACGGTCGAGGTCTGCACTCAGATGTTTTGCTGAGGGGGGTGGGGGCATATTTTTTGGTATGGATATTGTATAATCTACCTGAAAGTGACTCAAAGTGACAAAGAGAAGGTACAGTGCCTGTTGGCACTAGGTCCGCTGCCTGCCCGGGTACGATGAGGGCTTTCACTGTCACATGCACGCCAAACAGGCCCCGCGTTAGCCATCATCTTTTCAGCCAGTGAGTGACACATGCACAACCTACATCTTCTGTCTAATGGGGCGCACGCTGTGCTTTAAAAAAAGCTACGGTAAATCTGGGGAAAAAAAGCAAAAAATAATAAACCTAAATGAAGGGCTGTCAGTTCCTTATGTTTCAGAACACCCAGGGCCCGAGTGAAATCCCTGAAAAGAACTCGAGTCTCGTTAGTTCGAGGCCATTCGCAAGGTCACAGGAAAGCGTTGTCAAGTTAACCTGGTAGCTGGAGGCCACAAGCCTTCTCCCCCCTCCCCAGTTTAACCTTGACTGTTTCGTCCCTCCCAGCCCCCGAACAGGAGTGTAGTCACCGGGCGGGGTTCGGGCCTACCTTCCCGCATCATGCCCACGGTTAGACACTTCATGAAGCGACAGGCCTGGCAGGACTTCCGGCGGCGCTTGGTGATCTCACATTCGTTGGTAGCGGGGCAGCTGTACTCGATGTTTCCTGTGGCAAGGCATGTAGAGAGAAGGAACAGAAAGTGTTTGATAGTTGCCGAGGGGACAGGCGCTGGGTGACTTTGGGAAAAGAAGGTTAACAAAGGGATGGAGGGAGGCAGGTTGTACCGCGACGCGGCAGGCAAGGCCTACAGAGAGCAGATGAGATTTCTGTAATAATTCACCCTTGACTAGAACAGTATTTCCCGATGTTGAAACTGAAAAAAAACTAATTATTCAAAGATAACACAGTATAATCATAACAGCGTAATTTGAGATAAAACCAAAATTAAATAAAAATAAACAGACGTAAATTTATTTATGTTTTTTGATATAAAAAATATTTGGCTGTTAAGACTTCCAATTTGGTTTCTGGGGATATTTAGTCTCAGAATAAATATGTCATATTTAAAACACCATCTGAAATGGTTAGCTATTTCCTTTATTTATTTCGAGTGAAGATCAAGATAATTAAGACTAGTGCATTACATCATAGAAATAAAAGCTGAGAGGATGCTTAGCAGACAGAAATAAGACTAAGACCTGATCTGAAGATCACCAATATGTCGGCAAAAAAACTCTCCTTTTGTCCCATTATCGGGTAAGTCAGTAGCACATTCTGGTATGCTTACCATTACATAATTATGTTGGCATATCTGGCTTACAGGACAAATATTAGAGGAACTCTGGCCTGATCCTAGCAACCTTGGACAGACTGGTACCTGTTTTCATTCATTCACTGAATTTGTTTGAGAGCCAAAGGTTTATCTGGGGAAGTTTGTCCCATATGGCAGTGTGCTGGAGGTGGGGTGACCTCATGCCAAGGTGTGCTGACCTGCCAGAGTACCATGTAAAAGCTCATTTTTGAAGGTGACGTCAAACTTGACAGCCAGTTCCCGTTGCCGCAGTGACCAGGCAAGAAATCCATGCCACGCTTCCTGTGTACCACTTAAGACTTAATCAAAACTTGACATCCACCTGAGCTAAAGAAGTAGCAAAATTACCCTACCCTTCCCAGCAGTTTGCAAATTCTGCATTTACCTCAAAATTTTACAACAAACTATTAGTTCAGCAAATGCGCTTATTAATATGGACTTGCTAAAAACATCTGAAAGTTTCTACATTCTGCACATCTAATTCTGAATTTTTACTGGAGCTACTGAGGCAAAAAACTTTGATCATGAGTATATCAGCAATGGCCAACCTGGTATTTCACCTAGCTCCTTGATTTTTTTATGTAAGTGAAGATTTAAGTGGACCACAAAGATCAGTGGAGTCTTTACTTTAATGTTTCAACTCATTTAAACTTATTTAAATTAGTACAATGTCAACAGCGTGTGATGGAATTTGCACAGATAGGAGTTTTGGGTGAATCTTATACCTATCTATAAGATTCTATCTTTTATATGTTATAAATCTTTTATATCTTATATCTTTATATCTTTTATATGTTATAAAGCATAAGTAGAAACAGAGATGAGGTTTCGACAATATGCATCTGAGATGTAAAACAGAAGGCAACCTGAAAGACTAAGACGGATGGACATCAATATCTCCGCGTGAGTGATTTTTAAAAACAAAGATCTCCAGAGAAATGGCGATGATGGTGGGGGGGTGGGGGGCAGTTGGGATTTGTGGAGAGGGGATAGAGTCCACTCAAGAAGCCCACATTGACTTTGGAGAGACGGGCTGTTGTGCAAGTGCCAATATTTCAGACGGGCAGCTCCTCAGGCTTGCAAGAGGCTCCCTGAAACCAGCTCAGCCTCTTGCAATTAACATAAGGCCCGTCTGGGACCTCCACACTGATGAAATATTTCAGAGCTAATCAGACTTTGTAAACACTGATTTATATTGACTTCTCTTCTGTGAACTGATGTTTCCTCATTAAAAAGCAGATTAGTGTGAGTGTGGGGAGACTAAATGCTCAAGACCGCTAATTCAACAGGAAACAGTATTTAAAGTATGCATGTCCATTAAACAGGGGTCCAATATTCATTAGTGAGGTAATCTCCACAAGCCATTTGGGGTCTCCACGTTAGGAGGACTTTGTGTCTCTGCAGCGAGAGATGCAAGCTGAGGCACGGGGCGATCTGCAAGGGGGGATCGGGAGGCTAAGTGTTCTGAACTAGAGGGAATATTTAGGAGCGAGGCACACGGCAAATTTTTATGGGGTGCAAGAGACATTCGACCTTATAATTGTAATGTGGTAGCTATGCGGAACTTTGTCCTTGAACGCATCTTCTAGCATTGTCTGGATGAAGCCATTTTTTCGGAAATGGACGACATCTGATTTATAAATGATACAAAAGCAGCGCCTGTAGTCTTTTTTTCCCGAGCAGAGTTGCTGAGTTATTTCAAATTCTCGGTAAGATTCAATAGAAATCGAGCAGTTCTTTACTTCTCCCTCGCTTCATCATTTATCAAGACAACTACGAGTCAAACTGGTTTTTAAAGAGCTGCGCGACATCATGTATCCTGGCTTGTATAGGAAGATGCACCAGTAAACCGGCCCATCATTGAATTAGGGATTACTCCTCCGCTTTCCTCCCTGGGCTCCTGCATGGGCACGAGTGGCTCAATTGGGACGTGATCAATGCAGGTTGTCAGGTGGCGTTGGAGTTGTGCCACCAGGCTGCCAGCTGCCAGGGTCCTCTGAGTGCACCTGCCATCCGGGCGGCTGCCACCCCGTCAGCGCCGCGCACCGGACAGTCCCGGCCCAGCCAGGCCGGACCTCAACAAAAATGTCCTGCTGGATCTTTTTATTTCCTTTTTTTGGTAAATCAGATACTTACTGCAGTCCTATGAGCTAATGTGATGAAATTGATCAATGTGATAGGGCCTATTTATGGCAGAGGCGGAGGACGCAGAACCAGAGTAGTAACCCCAACGTTGTAAATCTGTGTGCCTACTGCCAGGTTTGTTTACTGGCAGCGACGAAACGCCCAAAATGACAATTTCCATTATTCCAGACGGTGGACATTTGACAAATTGACAATAGGGAGCAGAGAGAAGTTAATCATATTATAAAGTATCGTATTTTGTTATTTTTGAAAATGTCACGGTCAAATTTTAAACTAATTACGGCTGTATTGTGGGAAACTTTTGATACACTTCTCCATATATCACGTAGCTATGAATAACTTGTCGAAAAGCTAACTTTGCCTTTGCCTCATTCATGCAATGAAATCTTTTGATCTGGAAAGCGCTATAGTTCCAGGCTGCCGTCAATCAAACCCCGGCCCTTTACCCACACATCCTGACCAGAGGAGTCTAAAAGCCAACCTTGAATGGTCCTCTTGAAGAAGGCCTTGCAGGCTTCGCAGGAGGCCACTCCGTAGTGGTAGCCGGACGCGATGTCGCCGCAGACAAGGCACAGGCGCTTGGGCATGGAGTTGAGCATGTATTCGCACTTGATCTGCGAGTCCTCCGCGATGGTGCTGGAGCAGTCCTCGTAGCGCTTGGAGGCGGCGCCGTTGGAGCCCAGCCCGCCGGCCGGCCCATAGAGCGTGGGGGAGTCCAGCCCGTTCTGGTGCCCGTTCATGGTGGAGCTGTAGCTGCCGCTGGCATCCGAGGACCCGCCGGGGCTGTGGTGGTTGATGCTGTCAGTGAGGGAGGCGGGGCTTGAGGGTTCCGTCTTGATGTAGGAGGGGCAACTTGACTCAATGTGGCGGTCCTTGCTTGACATTCTGCAGAGGAGCCTGGGAAAGCAAGAGAGGGGAAACATTACACAGTGCTCCGAAATGGACTACGTTTTCCTTTCTTCGCACAGTGACGGTCTTAAAGAGAATCCTAATTGCGCTGCATGTCAGACAGATGTGAGCAAGCGCGCACGCTGCCTTCGACGCATCCATCTGGCATTCGGGCGTTCTTTAGCGCCTGTCACTCCTCCGCGGTCTGCAAGAGGCCCCCGGAGAAGGCGGACCCGGAAACGCCGGGTCTGAACCCCGTGATGTTGGGCTGATGCAGTCACACTATAGCGACCGGCTTCACTTCGCCACAGGTTCCCCAAAACTAAGAAAGTGCATTTAAATTAAAAAATAAATAGAAACGGTGCTAAAAAAAGACCCGAGCGGGGAAATGAGAGAGGGGATTTTCCAGCATGTTAATGATTTCTCTCTAAGGAAGAAGTGCACCAGCCGGGCCACATAAAAGACACAGCGCTGGCATCCCACGGGTCTCACTAAAGTGTCTCAGTGATTTATATCTAGACGGGTGTATGACTATAAGCTACAGGGTGACATTACTAGAGAAACCATTATTTTCTGAAAAACAAAAAAGGATTTGAAAGCCTAAAAGTATAATGCTCAACTTTTTACAATTTTAATTAGTCAGTGTCACTTCATTTAATTTATAGAACTCAAGTACGATTAATTACACACTAGAACATCCACACAGGGCGGTTGAAAGAGCACCCTTATTCACGGGATTTGAACACATTTAAACGACGTCACGAATAGACAATGACACGGAATTCCTGGCGGGACAAGAACGCATCAGGGAGACATGGAGAGAAAAGAGAGAGAGGTCAGTGGTCTCAGCCGTCATTCATTCATGAGTCAATATCATGTCCTACGTTAGAGTGATCAGCGCAGGGCCTAACATCCTCCCCTGCAGCCAGCAGACGCAATCCTCCACCCCACACACACACACACACACGCGGTTCTGAGAGAAACTCACACACACACACACACGCGGTTCTGAGAGAAACTCACACGCACACGTGCTCTAACAAAGGAATGGCCCTTTTTCCATTTCCACCCACTTCCACTGGCTCTTCTCCTCCTCCCTCCACTGAAGAAGTCCCTGGGAGAAAGCCCTATTAATGAGTATGTAATTAATAGATATCGCTGGCTTGTCTTAAAGGAAGCCCCCAGGCCAAGGAGGGGGGATTAAACCTCTCCCCAGTTAACAATCCAGCGGACCTCATGCTTTCACTTATGGGGGGTGGGGGGTATCGCGCTCTGAGTTCTGTCTAATTTAGAGACATGCACTTTCCTCACTCTGACCAGATGTTGAGGACTGACCGTCAGAGTCTTGGTCATACGGCTTTTTTACGATCTCGAACACCGCTGTTATGAGATACCTTTCTCCTTTCTGTTTGTTGTTTACTGCTGGGCAAAAAAACACCAAATTCACACAAATAGTGCAATGAATCACTGGAGCCTAAAAACGACCAGCCTATGGGGAAAGATTTAAACCCGGGATGAAGGGGGACAGATATCGACAACAAGACTGCAGGACCACACAAAGGGCTTTTTAATTAAGAAAGCCCGTTTGTAAATGAAGGCTCTAAAAACCTAGTCTGCTTGTAAAAGGCAGATTCTTCTGGGGCCCATAAACCATGGCAGGACTTGGGCAGCCAGCGAGGTGCGAGAATCCTTTTTAAAGGAGGGCCACCTTATCATTTAAAAGTGTCTCTGAGAACTGCAAGAGGTAAAACATTTAAAATAACTCACTCTGGGACACAGGAAAGTGGGGGAGGGGGGTGTGGCTTGGTCCGTGAACTGGACCCTTTGAGAGATTCGACATGGAGGACGTGGGCAGACTGCATTCAGTCCAGGACGGTTTCAGTCTTCTTACATTAACAGTGCGGGGAATGAAACCTCTGAGCATTACATCTAAGGGGTTAAATAGGAGCTGGCCAGAGTTCAGTCGTTTGACCTCTTTATCATCCTTTGTCTCTTCTGCGTTGGAGAAAAAGGAAACCCAGCCCAGAACACACAGGGTTTTAACCCACTTTACAGTTGTGAACAAACTAACATTTCTCAGTCTCACATCGAAATTGTTAAGAAAGTTATCAAATTCCGTTTCTGCTAAAAAGCATTATGGCCAGATCATCAGCAGCAGAGGGGAACACACTAAATTACCAAGCTCTTGAAATCGTTCAAAAATGAACCGACAATAGCAGCTGATCCTGGTCTTCTAAAGGCGTACAAAACCAAGCCCTCTATTGATGATAACAATGTCATTTACATGGTTCTTGAACCATATTAAAAGTCAATGAATTAAACTAATTAGCAATGATTTCATTCATTTTTCGAGAAATACCATTAACCTCTGAGAAAAGGATTGGTAAACATTTTTAAATGACTGGGTGAAACACCAGAGCAGAAGCAAACAGTGCAAACAGTGTCTGTGTGTTACCCCCTGAGAGGGTAACACACAGAGGTGGTCAACGCCGCACCCGTCCGTCTGGTTTACAACGCCGGCCCTTAAGTTCCTCTGCTTATTAAGCTCTACTTCACCTCAAAGTTATTAGCTGTCTCTCTTCCTTCCCTACTCTCTTGGTCTTTGAAATTCTATGACTCAATTAATTCCGGCCCCGCAATATTCACAACTATCTATAAATTCAATTGTCAGATGGTGGGTTTTATTCTAGACAGCACTTGAAGCTAAAATTAGAGGCAGTAAAATTCACATTAGCTCTTAGAGGAATGGAATTCTAAAGCCTATATTTTAGAAGAAAAGAAAGCCTCAACCACAGGAAAAAAAGACTATTTGAGAGGTAATGATTTTATCTGTTTTCAGCACGTGAGGTGGCTCCAATTCCATGGTGTGCTGTTAACAGGGACTTTTTTTCTTTTTTTTTGACTGGTGAAAAGCGTTAAAATTTAGTTAGGGCTTATGAATGGAGATAATAATTGTCAAGTGGGGAGAAAAGACTTGTACAAGTATTAAAAGACTGGGTTAAGGCACAGAAAAATGTAGTTCCTTGCATGCTCTGCATTTTGAACTGTAAACAATGGTGGATTAAAAAGGGGCCAATAAATTATACATTTTCATTCATTGGGAAAATGGCTAAAAAAGGGTCTTCTGTGAAATTTTGAAGATTTTAATTTGACTGTTTGTTAAAGCAATAAACAGTTTTGGGAATAACGTCACGATATAGTAGTTAGGCCGTTAACGGCAATTGCATCAGCACGGGTCTCAAAGTGTCTCCCGTTATTTTGAAAATGTCAGGTTGTACTTCACTGTGGCTAAAACGGGAGGGAAAGTGGGTTCAATTAGTCAGCGGGAACAGAGTCACGTGCTGCAGATTCGGCATGCGATGAATCACTTGTGTCTGACAAATTAATGGATTCCTGTCCAGGGTGATGATGTTTTGAAAAGCCGAGAGAAGGAGGAAAGAGAATGAGAGAAGCAAGAGGCCAATCAGATGGAGGGGGAAAAAAAATACTCTTTATGCCTCAAGTGACAGAAATGAATTCAGCCTTTCCCCTTCCCTTAGAAATGTTCAGTGTAATTCCCTTGTTTTTGCCCAAACTAACTGTCCAAGACAAGAAGAAGGAGAAACCAGTGGGTTTGTAGAGTGAGGAAATACTACAGCAGAAATAGCCCTTTCATTTTCAATTCATTCAAATTTAATTCATTAAAAACCACAATCCTTTTTTTTTTTTTTTTTTTTTTAAATAGTTACAGGCCATTATTGGTGCATAAATAAAAAAGAAAAACCCTAAGAAAGATGTTTCATCTAAATATACAAAATAAAAAACTTATACTGCTGGAAAATCAAATGTCCAAAGCATCGATTTATTCCTTTTTTTTTTTGCTAAAAGTTAAGTCCATAACCAAAGGGATCTCTGTCTCCCTTTTCTACGCCCTTTGTCTCTTCAGGTTTTTTTTTTTTTTTTTTTCACCCGTGGAAACAGCGAATCACAAATCAACGGGAAAACAATTTTGGAAAACACGGCCACTAGGCAATGACAAGGTGTCATCAGGCAGTTTGACTGATTCGTTCCTCTGACAACTACAGAGCCAAACATGCAATCATTACATTAGGTGCAGTCACTGAGGGGGTCCAGGAAGACAGTTTAGCTTCCTATTCTCTCTCTTCTCTCACTTAGCTTTTTTTAATGCCCACTCTTCGGTGTTTGAGAGAGCCTAAAGTTTCTTCTGGAAACACTGGATTTTTTTGCAGAGGTGATTAGAGGTGAAAGGTCAGAGGAAACCGTTTCAAAATATTTAAACAGGTTAAACGTTGGTAAACTGCTGACTTTTACTCTACGGTCAAAAATACACAAAACCCACAAAACGGAAAATTTTGTGGGTTTTGCATTTTGGAATTGCATTGCACTGATAGCAGATAAATAAATAAACAGCAACTAAAACGTTTCAGATAAAATTGTGCAATGCTGCTGTCCTGAGAGGTGCTCAGAATATTAACAAGTTTAAAACTTTTGTCTATCCGCACCTTTTGTACCACTGTGCTACAGTTACATTGGTCGCTACACCCAAGATGAGTAAAAAAACGCTGGCAACAAAACTAAAACCCTTTTTCATCAGTGTGAGAAGATCAATTCTTATAGCATTACTGGGCCGGAAAGCAGTAATTCACATCATTGTCTATGTACTTCTGCGAAACAACACCCTTGATTACACGCAATCAATGAGATAACAGAAAAAGCACATTTGGGCCATTGGCGGACCGTAAAAGTACCAATTCTGTGCTGTGCGAGTCGCCCCGATGTTAAGACCCGACACCAGGGCCGGGGCTTTACGAGCTCGCGGCTGCTGCGCCGGGCCTATCCGGGGGCCCGATCCGGGTGGTCAATCGGGGGCCGAATGGAGCCCATGCCGATCTTGATGGCCGGGTTCATTTGGCCGCAAGCGCACGCCAGATAAGTTTGCCACCGCCGTCTGCTATCTTTAGCGGCTGCCATGCTACTCGGCAGGAAGAGGTTTAAAAACAATCACTCTGGGCCCCACTTCCCCACACTTCCTTACTTTCCCACTTCTCATCTTCACACTGTAGACATTTCAGCTCCCTCCACTGAAGCTTAGGGCACTGCTTACAGTGGATCTGTACAAGCTGGCCTTTAATTTGACTGACGTCACATGGGAAGACACCTTAATGGGGAGACTAGCGATACACATTACACGAGAATATCTTTATCGAAAAGTACAGGAAATCCTTCCAAAAACTGTGTAGGAACAATAATAAATCAATTAACAGAGTTGATGAAAATTACAGTGACCCCCGCTTCATTTCCACTAGCATGGAATATTGCGCACTGCAGTAGAACAGTGGCTTCAATGAACACGCATAGCTGTTGATAACATGTTCATCGGTTAATATGATTAGACGGGTCTATTAAATGAATACATTAAAAATATTTCCTGGCAGTAGCTTTTCGAACCAAAAAAACTCCGCTGGGATTTCTCAACTGGGATCATGAACAAATGCACAAATTCTCTTTGTTTTAATCTTTTTACCAGGATGATGGAAGGGCAAACAGACGTGTGTAAGGAATGGGCTCCATCTGCTCAAACGTTACAAATGCGTTACAAATTCATTTCTCCGACACAACCGGATTAGCCAGTGTTATCGTCGAGAATTATAAGCTCTCCCCCTCTCAGTGCTTCCCCGGCACAGGCCAGAGGGAGGGGAAGAGGATCAGTAAATAATCTTTGGCGTTTTTCAATAAGCAATATGTCTAAAATCACAGCGCTTGTTCTTCCCAGGATGAAGGTTTCATCTATTGAAAGGCAGAGCAACAGTGTCCTGATAAGGATGGATGAACGGAAGTCCAAATGAAATGAGATTGCAAATAATAATAAAACATAAAAAATCTGGATTAAAAACACATTTTATTACACAGATGGTAAAAGAGGATTTTCCTCCAGGAAATATGACAAGCCCATAAAAAGGAGAAAAGGGGGAGTTTAAAATAAATAAATAAAAAAAAACAGGAAATAAAGGGGTTGTTTTCGGTGAGCGAGGCGGGAAAGCCGCGTCTTTAACCAGATCAGATTCGGGAAATTGGCTGTCAAGTCGGGATCGTCGTGATTTATACCCGTCTATCAAGAGCAAGGAGACGCCGCGAGCCGCCGCCTCCTCCTTCCCTCCACAAAGCACCTTAAATTTCCAACACCACCATCTGTTACCAAATCTAATTCACATTCCGCCCATAATCGGGTTTAGTTTGGTAATACCCGTTCTGCCACTCTTCCTCACTGTGGCTGTGTCCGCTTTGTACACAGGCCCAGCCCTCCGGTTTTACCTATTTCGGGTTACTTTTTATTTTCCCCTCTCTCGCGTGTGAGGAACACTTTCGTATAGATATAGATATTGTCACCGACAATATCTATTGTTTTGAAATTTTACTCGCAAAACATAGAATATTTGTTTTTTTTCATTCATTTAAAAGACTGACTTTTGCTTAAAGAATGACCTAATATAAAGGGACATATATGATTTACACTTTATGTATACCTTATAAATGAATGAATGAATTTATTTAGGCATTGACTGAGGAGGTTTTTACTGAAGCACAACTCAGGGAAGTTGACAGGTTGAGAATACTGCTGGGACTTTTCATGGACGCTTGTTTTACAAGTCAAACCACGTGCAAAAAAATAAATAAATAAAAACCAGATAGGTGACGGGGACAACTCTGTAAGTGAAGATATAACATTTTGAGTGTGTGCGGAAACCTACTCTACTACAAAAAATATGTTTTCCCACAAAACAATAAATATTCTAGTACATGCAGGCCTCACACACACACACACTCACGCACACTCGCACACACTCGCACACACACACACACACACACACTTACATGAGTTTCACACATGAGGAAAAATGTCTTCACAACATCAAAATCGAATTTCTTTCATAAAACCCGTGATAAGAGATTATTTAATTAAAATTAAATACCAGAAAAAGCTCATTCATTTTAAAATATTAAAATAAGCTCAAACATTCTCTACACGTATCAGAAGGCTGAAAAAGGTGCCAAGCAGATTTCAGCCCTGGTTTCCTGAAACAAATTGTTTTTCATTATTATCATAACTATTTGGTAATCCTCCATGCTGTAAACTGAAATCCAATCTTCATTGGGGGCTGCACTGGAAAGCTGTTCATTTGCCCATCTGTGTTAAGGCAATCTAGTTTATTACACGTTCAGTAAATTTACAGTAACAAGCCATTCCCTTGACAAATTAATCACTTTCCAAGCATTATATCATATAAATAAAATATCACCTCTGGAGAGAAATAAGCTAAATCAGTTGATTCAACCCATCTATCAGGGAAATGGCAATGGCCTGGGTAATTGCTCAAGAACAGATGGACTTTCTTTCCACTGACCTGAGGACTAGGCTTCTGTCTCCCTGAATCTGGGTGCTTTGGGGTGTGAGTTATTAAGTGAGGAAGCATGTGATGTCTCTCCATGTCAGGGTGTGCGTGTGTGTGTGAGAGAGAGAGGGAGAGAGAGAGGGAGGGAGAGAGGGAGGGAGAGAGGGAGAGAGAAAGAGACAGAGAGAGAGAAAGAGAGAGAGGAGAGAGGGAGGGAGAGAGGGAGAGAGAAAGAGACAGAGAGAGAGAAAGAGAGAGGGGAGAGAGAGAGGGAGAGAGAGAGAGAGAGAGGGAGGGAGAGAGGGAGGGAGAGAGGGAGAGAGAAAGAGACAGAGAGAGAGAGAGAGAGGGAGAGAGAGAGAGGGAGGGAGAGAGGGAGAGAGAAAGAGAGAGAGAGAGAGATAGGTGAAAGGTGTTCTTGCGTGTCTGTTTTGTATAAATGCAGGACATCTAAGGGCTGAATATTTCGCCCATGAAGGTGGTAGAGGCCCTGGTCTTGGGTCAGTGTCAGGGTGTGCCTGTCACATTTTTATTTATAGTCCTGAACCGGGCTTGGCTGCAACGCTCCGTCATTCCTCCCACCATGTCTAACAAACACAACAGAGGCTGCTCGCAAACAACAAATCACTGCCAGTCAGGGTAGCTGCACTGCTAAACCAAGACGAGTCCCCCAATTGTCGCGTGCGGCGTGCACCCATAAAGAGGCGTTACCACAGTGACAGGACACTCACAGACGTGCGCGGTCTGTCTGAGCCTCTCTTCTCCTAAATATAGCTGTCTGCCAAACTGTGAAACGTCGCAGGCCCTCTGAAAGGACAAAGCTAAACTTGCAACAGCCTTTTCCTTTCATCACACAGTTACCCATATTTTTAATGTTAGTTACTCAAATTTACTATGTGAGTAATAATTAACACATAAACTGAGTTTGTTTTGATATGAACTGCCTCCTCACCTCACCAAATAAACAAACATTTTAATAATTGTTTCCTTTGTATATGATGAAATATCTAACCATGCGAGGTTAAGTGACATTAAAATGGTGGTCAGATTTTTTTTTCCCACTCACTTAATTAGCCTGAAATCCCGAGCGTTTCTCACACAATTGACCTCAAGGATGGCTGTTAGGCTGTAATGTTTACAAAAGTAGGATCTAGAAAATACAATATTAAGAATTATTTCAGAAGTAGTTCAATAGTAGCGCAGTATTTGATAACATTGTCTGCAATTCAAACGTATAT
>JAOYSI010000013.1:1248723-1256223 GCA_025775065.1 Hiodon alosoides | reverse complement strand
CTTCCAGCTTGCTAATTTCACAAGCTTATAATAAAAAAGGACATTGCTATGCATGAGCCGCCCTCCCCTTCTCCTGCTTGCACCACTCACCAGGGGGCTGCTGCCATTGTTCACATGAAAGACAATTAGACCCAGGAACATCAAACCCAAAAATGACAATCTGCTAACCAGCCCTGGGTATTGCAGGCATTCTTTTCTCCATTTTCTGGCCTGATAGACAACAATCCTCCAAAGACCCTTCTTCTGAAAGGGAAGAAAAGCAAAGCCAGAGAAAAAAAAATAAAAAATGCCCCTACTCACTGATTTATGCATCTCTATTCAGAATTTATTAACCTGACGGCTGCCAATTGAAGCTCTGCCACTTTTATAGCCCCAAGCTTGGAATTCCCCACACGTCTGGAGAAATGCACCAATAATGACAGTCACGTATTTTCATATTTTTAAAAAAAACCAAGAAGGGGAAAGAGGTATGACAGTAGGGAGTTTGGCTTGCGTGGTGGATGGGGTGGTAGTGTGTGTGTGTGTGTGTGGGGGAGTGTGTCTGCTCGCGTGCACGTGCGTGCACGCTTGCAGGCACTGTGGAGAACAGGGGTGATAAGGGGTTAAAGTCTTCCCATAATTCCCCCGTGTCACATTTTTGTTTTCGCAGTTAGGGTCGAGTAGCAAAACCTTAAAAGGCAGGGTGACAAAACTCAATCCCAGACACACTCTACAAATGTCAAACTGCAGAAAATGAAAAGCTAAAAGCCTCAATGGATGATATAAAAAACAAAAAAAACAACACAGCCATAGCCTACACCTCATTCATTGGCCCTAGATACAGCCAGAGTGGAAATTATTAAATTACGCTCAGACACTACAAATTACCGGCAACATCACACCTCCCGCCTAATTTAGAAAAAGAAAGAAAAAAACAAACAGTTAGCAGACAGATACAGTCCAGATTCTGCAACTTTAATAACCTCTTACTGAAGAAATTTAACCAAAGACAATGCAACAGAATTGGATGGCCAGGAATAGAGCGGATCAATAGATCTGACTGAGAAAGTGTGCACATTCTCCTGGGTAAAGACTCCTTGTGTTTCTGAGTAGCGGTGAGATCTGATCCTTGGCCACCTTGAATGGACTGGAAACCAGATGCCAGCACAGGGAGAGCTGCGAGCGCAAAGCAAATGTGGTGAGGTAATGGAGTAAAGAATAGACTTGGGCAAGGGATACAATAATGCGACCGAGATCCTTAAAATACATTTAGTCGCAAAGTTTCATTCTGTGCCAGAGATTTCCACGTCGCAAAATTTAAAGAACGCAGAGGCCATATTTGAACAGAGGAACAAGATACATACTAACACATGATCGAAGATGAGGAGCAAAGGGTGGAGAATATATGCCCTTTGGTTTTCTACCCATTCCTAAAATGTTATTTAGTGTTTTACGAATTGTGAGTTTATGTAAGATTCCTCACAATCTGACACATGTCGCGTGTCTGAAATCACAATGCTCACCCAGGACATCTAACGAACCTGTTGGAACCGGCTCAGCGTACATGGAAACCCCACATTCCCCTGTGCCTACCATCTTTCCTAATTCACTTCCGGGTTCTTTCCTCCAGTTCACCGCTGCCATTGGCTTTTTACACCTCAATTGGGGACCGGATGGAAATAAGTATCGATCAACAGTGCAGTCAATGTGTATCAGGAAACAGATTAGGCTATTAGAGTCCCAGTCAATGGTGGAGTCTTGTGGGGTAACTCTAGCAGAGCCTCTGAGATACATTGAGGAGAATATAATCTCCCTCTAAGTGCCGCTATGATACCGTGATGCACTTTTTCAAACGGTTCCTATACCATTGAGTCAGGGTTTCTCAACAGCCCGCGGAGCCAGGAGGAAACAACTAGAAGAAAACTTTGATTCCCCTTTAAGGTTATACGTTTACGTTGCTATCCGTTATTGAAGGTTAAGTTAAAAAAGTAATAATGAGAATAATTTAAAATAAATAGTCCATCACTTAACTGGGGGTAGCGCTTGCCGAGAGCTTGTGTGATTGTTCTAAAGGCTTATGGACTGTTTCCCTTTAAGGAAAAAAGAAGCATTGTATGACCGGTCTCTCTCAGCACACTCTCTGTGGTGACCGTAAAGGGAAACTAGCTAGAAGGAACCAGAGGAGAGCCTGGTGGTCAACGGGTCTGGAGCGGAGCAAATGCTAATTAGCGCTGAACTGCGGAATGAGCTTGCATTAGCACTGAGACTAATCAATGGGAAAATCACTGAACAGGCCACAATATAGATGTTTATTTTTAGTTCCTTGTAACCTCCATTTACAACTCTCATTAGTGTCTTTGTCTTGGAGGACTGCTGAAGTTCTGTACAAAACCAGCAAAAGCTCTACTGAATCATGAACAGATAAAATCCAATTATTAAGCCTACGTCAAAAAATATCAAGCTGTTCACCGCCCTCGAAAAAATACACGAAACGTGGACGTTTTCAAAAATGTAAGGTATCGAGGATAATATCGTGCAATGTTCAGTGACTTGAATTGAAATGATAAGGATATGGTAATAAATTTCAAAGCAGAGGGTGCCGCTTCAAACACATTGTAAGCATTACATGATCATGTTTTAATTTTGGTCTGACCCTCCATTCGCCCTCCTTCTGTCTCTCTCTTTCCTAGCCATTATCTCCTTTCTCTGTCCCTACTGGGAATAGTGGAGATTAGCAAAGTAAACTTGGCTTTACTTATCACGCCGTGCTCAGGAACCCCTACGAGGAATAGAAGGATAGAATAATTCTGATTCAAATGCTGAACTTTGAGACCTAAACATTGTTCAACTCTAAAGAACCCCCACCGGCATGGAGGATATTGTGTTTATTGGGATTTTAGCAAAAACAAGCGCAGGCCATGCTTTTCCATTATAGTACCGTCGTTTAATGGCAGGGTTTGAAAGGAAGATCGTGCCACGCACTGGGATTTTGTTCACAATTACATTTTTCGCTCCGGAAACAGAAAGAAAGACAGAGCTTCGCAGCAGGTTTCAAGAGGCACACTGCAGTCTCTTCTGCAATGTCAGCATACGCCCGGAAAATATTTACAGCTCGTTCTCTCTAGAAAATACAGTAAGTGATCAATTACTTTACACACTGAGGGGCTCTCATGCACATATGTTCACCCTCTCACCAGTAATAACAAATCTAAACAAATGCCCAAACAAAGAACACTATCCCGTGTTTAAAATGAATTACTCCTAAAAGCAGCCAGCGGCCTGCACAGAACACCACACCTCATCAATATGATATGACCAATGTGATCTGATGAAGACATTATTTGAATTTCAATATTAATGTACTTATCAGCACATTGTTATGCTCATATATGCCCATTTGACTTATTCTCACACTCAAACATGTTTTAAACAGGATGATATAACCTGAGCAATAGAAAGACAATTAGATGTACTCATTTATAATTAAACAGACTGAAGACTGAAGTCTGGCCAAAGCCGTTAAAAGAGGCAGTAAAAAAAGAAACAGAAACACACGAAAACAAGGCAAATGCGAGGTGCGTCTTCCTGAAGACCAACCATAAGAACAACATCCTTCACGCTCAGTAGGAGACAATTACAATACTCACTCAAAGCCTTTTGTTTAAAAATAAATAAATAAACAAAAAAATAAATCACTCGCGCTGTTTCCCCTTTTACACCCGACAATCTGGAGTCGTTCGGATCATCTTAGACCCTCTCAGAGGCAGTGAGACCCCTGCCTTCTACGTACCCCTGGGGGTCTCACTTCACAGACTGGATTCGAACCAGCAACCCCAGGCTATAGGACACAGCTTCTTCTCAGTGTAGAAGCCTGTGCTATCGTGCTATAGCATGTTTTACCAGAGATTCACACACAACGCATAAATACGTCATTTATTAGTTATTATGGATTTGGCTATGCCCATACCAAAATGATTCCAGTACAGTTACATTATCTTATTCAATTTATGGTTAAATCTGAACTTTAGATGCATACAAAGACACTTCCCAGCACTGAAGATTGACACAGGTGCTCTATTGAACTAATTTACCTCCTTCAAAGAGAAGATATTACTTTCAACCATTGAATTAAAATAAAGCGCTTCTCGTATAGTTTGGACGGTAAACGGCAGCAAGAGGAGGCTGATTTGTAAGTGGCTTTGGTCCAACGATCAGGTCAGGGTCGCTTCTAACCATCCGCTAAGGAACGCAACAAGAATCTTCCAAGATCCAACGAAGTGCGCTCGTATGAAAGACGGACGGCGCCCCGCGTGTGTGATGGGCCAACGGATGGGGAAATACGCAGCCGCATTTGAGCGGAGACAAAAGAAAAAGTGTTTGTCTGTGTGGGAGCGGGTCGGGGGGGGGCGGGTGGGGGAGAATGAGAGAGCCCCCACATCAGCACATGGCCCCTGTGTCGGTGATTAATCAGCCAGCACGCAGCCTGGTGCACATTAACCAGATAATTAATAATTTCTTAGGGGATGCCAGCTTGGCGAGTGTTTTATCAACCTGCACAGGGAATGGGAGAGAGGGATCTGCACTCTCAGCCCAGACTGACAGAGACACAAGAGGGAGGGAGGGTATGCCTGGAAATGAAGAAGCTTCTGGAGGACCCTGCTATTATCATTCTTATCTTCCGTGAATATCTATTTGGATTTGAACCCACAATCCTCTGGTAATGACCCCCACAATGTCAGTAAAGGAATAATGAATAGTCCTTGACACAATCTTTCTTTCTTTCTTTTCTTTTTTTTTTTTTTTTTTTTACTTAATCATGCAATTAATTGCAGGCAACCTTGAGGAACGCTATAAACTGTATTTACTTATAGTGCCGGATAACGTTGTGCACCAGGTACACCACAGTCACATAAAACGGCTCACACGCTCTTTTCCTGAACTATCCTGACATGGGGAGCATTTTAATACCCTATTGCCTGCAATATAGGTATATACTGCGTTTTAAACGAGATCAATCATGTGATCTGATCCAAAACAAATCTTATAAACGACCAGTAAAAGGAAGAATGAGAAATTTCTGAAACCATGGCGCATTGCCTAAAAAAAGATAATTTAACGGAAATTAATAATTCAGGGACATTCTACAATTATTAAACAGTAAATCATTAGTTATCAATTTTATAGTATATATTTTATACGTATTTTATAGTTTCCAGATCTCTCCTGTCTAATCTTTGGGCATGAGAATAAGTAAGTAAGTAACATGGTGGACATCAGTAAGCTACAGAAAAGGCAGACGGACAGCTACTGGTATCCAAATTGACAAGCAAAGCGCTTCGCTGATAAGACACAGGGAGCTTTACCAACAAATCTAAAACGTGTCGTTTGTACTTAAATGCATGCGTAAGCTTAGCGGAGACCTGGTAAAGTAAGTAAAAACACTATCAGCGGTCCGAGCTGGCCACAGTCTCCGGACCTCGAGGAAATCGGACATTCGTGATCATGAAACCAGACCACAAGAAGCCTGAAAGGACAGAAGAAACAGCCCTGCCGATAATCTGCCTAAGTCTTATGAAACCATTAAAGAGGTTTAAGTACTACAGTTTTGTGAAATGACAGTGTGAACGTAAACCTGCACATTTTTTTTCTTCTTCTGCGCAGCATTAGCTGTATTGGAACTGCCCGCATTCACAAAACACAAAAAAAACACTGAGTGTGTGCAAAGCAGCTATTAGTCACAATTATCAAGGGTACGGATGCATTCGTAAGACAATGTACTCCAACGCAGCCGAGGAAGTATGCGTTCAGGTGCCTTCAACGCAGCTCGCAGCTGACTTTAGAAGAAAACATCAAAAGCTTCTCAAGAAAATCGAGAGAGACAGCACCTTCATTTGTATTCACCATGACATTACAGATCTAAACTGTAGTCCTAAGAGTTGGGTTTTTTTTTCTTTCTTTCCTCCCCCTAACTATTTGCCAGGGGAGGCCGATTGTTCTTTCCTCTCAGATCTCGGGTTTTAAGACTCCCGGCTCTCCGCATACTGCTAACTTTGACGGATCGTTTTGTGGCGTGACGTTGTGCAAACACGGGAGGCATTGGAAAGTCTAACACCGGCTTGGGAGCCAGATTCATCTATGTGCTTTTGAAACGAGACCACGGAGTACAGTTTGCTCTATCAAAAGAAGCCAGAAGAGGACAAATATTTGGGTTTGCCTGCACCAAAAAGGATATCAGCATATTAGTTCTATAATGACTTTTTAAAAACCATTATGGGGGGAAAGAATTGAAAAATCAATAAGGCCCATTACAATCTTGAATGCTTGTGCATGTATTTAGAACTTCTGTAAGAGATGAGACTCCGTGCTTTCCAGTCTGTGTTGGTGGAGTGAGGAGTTCATAGGACCTGAACCCAGGACTTGCAATCACTGCACCTTGAGTTCTGGCTCATTCCCGCATGACGGCCCCTCAACCAATCACAATGTGCAGACAGCCAGGCCTCTATTTTCATTACCAAAAAACCCCTAAAAAGACTGGCATAAGAAAGAGGTGAAATGACTAGGTAACAGAATGAAAGGTAGTCTTAATTGACAAGTCACTTCCCCACACCAGCCTAGTATAGTATCAACCACAGTCTGCGGTCCTCTGATTAACTAACTGTCTCTGTTCACCGAATTCCACCATATGTTATATATGAATGTTAAATCAAATCATTGCAAAAAATAAATCGAATTATCAGCTTTTATATCCGTTGCATTCTTTCAATCTCTTCAGTTGCGTTACTCTAAACATCACAAAAACAACAACAACGACAACATTTTCTGTATCTCCTCCGGCGTCAGCAAATAGCAAGAACGTCTCACCCAGTTTTAACACCAAAAGCAGTTCCCTTTCCCCTCTTGAAAACCACTAGTGCCTGGGTCTCTTTGCAGGCAATGTGTCTAACAGGGTTATGGGTATGCTGCACACAAAACAGATCCTTTGAAGTCCAACACAACATTATATAGGGTGTCACTGTTTATTACAGATAACTAATACTCTAAGTCTTTATTTACTTCAATTTATTGGCATTTTATTGAAAGGGTCACTGGAGAGAGGCTGGTCGGCTTGTCTGACTGGTTCTTTAATCACCGTTAGTAGGTAAAATCGTCTGTGACAACTAATCCAAAAAGCAGATTATATTTATTTTGGCTACAGTGGCTGGTAATTCGTTAAAATCAACAAAGCCTTTTCATTAGCCCCCTGCTGTTGTCCTCAAAACAGACATTCTGTTGGTCCCAAAGCACTGAGCGATGCATATGTGCTGTCGCATAAAAGGGGAAGAGAGAGAAAGAGAGAGGGAGGGAGAGAGAGAGAGGGAGAGAGAGGGGGGGGAGAGAGGGGGGGAGAGAGAGGGTGAGAGAGAAGCGAGCGAGAGGGAGAGAGGGAGAGAGAGAAGAGAAAGAGGGAGAGGTGGGAGAGAGAGAGGGAGAGAGGGAGAGAGAGAGGGATAGAGAGAGGGGGAGAGGGAGAGAGGGAGAGAG
>JAOYSI010000013.1:1230545-1248623 GCA_025775065.1 Hiodon alosoides | reverse complement strand
ATATCACAGCAGTATACCTATATGGATATAAGGTGATAAAACAAAACAAAAAGGACTATTTTGAAGAAACATAAATTAGGACAAAATTATTTAATGATTGTGTCAGGTATACAGCAAAAAAGGGGGAAAGTACACCAGGAAAGAGGAACAGTGTTCACAAGTCAAAGTTCACGAACCGGGATAGACAGACACTCAACAGGATAGCTGCTAACCACAAAACAAAGGTCAAAAAAATGACCCCAGAACTGTCCCAGTCTGGAACTGTATGTCGTGAGCCACAGAACCGGCCCGGCCCGGGCTGTATGTCCTGAGCCACAGAACCGACCCGGTCCGGAACCGTGTGTCGTTAGCCACAGAACCGACCCGGTCTGGAACTGTATGTCGTGAGCCACAGAACCGACCCGATCCGGAACTGTATGTCCTGAGCCACAGAACCCACCCAGTCCGGAACTGTGTGTCGTGAGCCACAGAACCGACCCGGTCCAGAACTGTATGTCCTGAGCCACAGAACCGACCCAGTCCGGAACTGTGTGCCGTGAGCTTTGCTGCCCTGCCATTCTCTGAAACGTGTAATGAGCACAAAACCCGGCTGGGCGGGTGTATGTTTGGAGAAGGCCTTCAACCCACACTGCCTGTTCCCAACCGTTAAACGTGGAGGTAGGCCTGTTATGACATGGACAGCCATCTCGAGGGAGTCCTTGGGTCCAATTATTACTCAGCATGATAGAATTCTGACCAGGAAATACAAAGCCATATAATGTCAGCAGGTGCACTTCTATTTTCTCAAAATATTCCCATTTTCCATTACAATAACAGCCCCATGCACACTGCAGAACAAATTCAAATATTGTGGTCTTATAAACACCAGGATGAACATGTTCCATGGCCTCCCCAATAACCAGATATAAATCATCATATATATCTTCGAACCTTTATGGGAAGTTCTGAAACGTTCTCAGTAGATTTCCAACTCCATCATCTGTCAAAGAACCAGAGGATTTCCTCCTTGAAGAATGATCCGACATCCCAGTAGAAACGGTTCAAAACTTAAATGATAATATTCAAAGACGGACAGAAGCTGTTCTGAATGCAAAGAGAGTGCATAAATATTCCTATATTGCTTGGTGTTTCCATTACTTTGTCTAACCTGCATGTGTCTTTGTGTAAGGGGCATGCAAAAGCAGTAAGTTTTGAATGTACTTCAGTAAAACCAATATATCTTCATTCCTGAAGAGGACAGAACAAACACACACAAGCCTGAGTCCATTATTTCACAGGCGAAATCACAGGTCCATTCCCAAAACTCTGCACTGATGACTAACTGATCAGAGATACACCAGAACCCCTCTTTTCGCTCAGTCAGTACTGCTAGCCAGCTGATTGGAGGCAAGACACATTAGAACTCCCCTTATCTCTCAGTCAGTACTGCTGGCCAGCTGATTAGAGACAAGAGACATCAGAACTCCCCTTCTCTCTCAGTCAGAACTGCTGGCCAGCTGATCAGAGACAAGACACATCAGAACACCTGTTGTCTCTCAGTCAGTACTGCTGGTCAGCTGATTAGATACCAGACACATCAGAACTCCCCTTTTCTCTCAGTCAGTACTGCTGGCCAGCTGATTAGAGACGAGCCACATCAGAACTCCCCTTCTCTCTCAGTCAGTACTGCTAGCCAGCTGATTAGAGACGAGCCACATCAGAACTCCCCTTCTCTCTCAGTCAGTACTGCTGGCCAGCTGATTAGAGACCAGACACATCAGAACTCCCCTTCTCTCTCAGTCAGTACTGCTGGCCTGCTGATTAGTTACCAGACACATCAGAACTCCCCTTCTCTCTCAGTCAGTACTGCTGGCCAGCTGATTAGAGAAGAGCCACATCAGAACTCCCCTTCTCTCTCAGTCAGTACTGCAGGCCAGCTGATTAGAGACCAGACACATCAGAACTACCCTTCTCTCTCAGTCAGTACTACTGGCCAGCTGATTAGATACCAGACACATCAGAACTCCCCTTCTCTCTCAGTCAGTACTGCTGGCCAGCTGATTAGAGACCAGACACATCAGAACTCCCATTCTCTCTCAGTCAGTACTGCTGGCCAGCTGATTAGAGACCAGACACATCAGAACTCCCCTTCTCTCTCAGTCAGTGCTGCTGGCCAGCTGATTAGAGACGAGCCACATCAGAACTCCCCTTCTCTCTCAGTCAGTACTGCTGGCCAGCTGATTAGAGACCAGACACATCAGAACTCCCCTTCTCTCTCAGTCAGTACTGCAGGCCAGCTAATTAGAGACCATACACATCAGAACTCCCCTTCTCTCTCAGTCAGTACTGCTGGCCAGCTGATTAGATACCAGACACATCAGAACTCCCCATCTCTCTCAGTAAGTACTGCTAGCCAGCTGATTAGAGAAGAGCCACATCAGAACCCCTTCTCTCTCAGTCAGTACTGCTGGCCAGCTGATTAGAGACCAGACACATCAGAACTCCTCTTCTCACTCAGTCAGTACTGCTGGCCAGCTGATTAGAGACCAGACACACATTAACTGGTTAGTCTACCTCTGTCATGCTTCAGCAACGCCCGCCTCCCCAGGAACCCGCTACAGCAGATGATAGCCATGTTCTGCTGCGACAAGCTGCGGCAGTCAGCAGATCTGTTAGAGAGCGTGTTTCACAGCACATCGGGTGCTTTCTGAAGATCAAAAATGTCCCCTCTTATCAAGGCAGAGGTAAAAATGAGCATGTTGGGTCATTTCTGACCTACAGTATATTAGTGCATTGTATTACATGGTTGTGGACATAAATACTTAGGCGAAGCAAGGAATGAGGATCGTGAACACAAATTTATTTTTTTTCCGAAAATGGTGCTGGAATGGACATTGCTTAAGTTAGTAAGTTTTCAACTGATTAATTTCAGTCAGATAGCTATGAATGGTGTACCTGTGATATTCACTTCACAGCAGCGTTCCACCTGCAGTCTGTGGCCTATTTCACTTAAATGCACAGTCCAATCAATTTTGCACGCTAATTGGTATTCAAACCGTATCACGTGATCATTGCTAATAATTTAGTATGTTTGAAACGGTAGTGCATTTTTTATACAAATGCTGTAGTCAAAGGTTTTTTGTGTATGCATTTGGTTTTATTCCATTTGTCATTTATATTTTATTCTTTTTATGAAACGCAGTCCATATTGGTAAATGTGTGGACCCTGCACTAGAGGTTCCTATAACTGGTACGGCTACTGGGTGTTACGTTTACATTTTAGTTGCTTAGCGGACGCTTTTATGCAAAGCGACTTAAAATTTCTACATTGATCCACTTACACAGCGGGATATTTTACTGAAGCTATTCAGGTACCTTTCAGTTACAAGCTGGTCACCTCAACCAGCAAGAAAAACATCAATTTAGAAGCATCGCAAACTAAAATAATGTGATTCAATGCAATATAAATATAACACTACACAATTTTTTTTTTAAAGTTAAAGTACAACTTTAGTTTAGGTAGAGTGAATACGTCGATGCAAAAGCACAAATTCGAACCTTCATACTCATTTGAAACACCAGTTAATGTATTTATATGTACACTGTGCCGTGCCCATTTTAACAGACCATTAACACAAAATGGGCTAGACTTTGACAAAGCAAAGCGTTCCAACTTAATTTTGCAGATTAGTTGCCGATTCTCTCGGAGCAGAACTGTGCCATTCACATCTGTAAGTGCTGTAAAATAGGATCTTGTGTGAAAAAGGCAGCCTGCTATTTGGATATCTTCAGACCTGCATATTTCTTTTCTCACACAAAAATATATTTGGCGGTTGAGAAAACAAAGACAGTGCCTGGCCAACCCTGCAGTACGCAGTCAGTAGGTTTATATTTACGGTGCGTAGTGAAGGAAGTGTGCTGGTGTCCACAAGTGGTTCCCTTGAGTGGTCAATGTGTGACCCCGGACTACACAGACAGCTCAGTTAAACTCCACCAAACCACAGACTTTAACCGACTGGCCTGGGACCCAGAGTGCAGGGGATGTGAGAGAAGGGTGAGAGACAGAGGTTTGAGGAGAGAACGGGGGTGGGGGCACATGTGCTTGGGGACACTAATTGGCCGACCAGGTCAGACAGGTTGAGACCCTTGAAGAGCGTGTGGGGAAGTTCTGCAAAGGCTAACAGCCCACCAATGGAAAGAAAATACGAAGAAAGAAATTTGTGAGAGGCCCTTCCTAAAACACTTGTGCCATGAGAAATGACTCTAACAAAGCAAAACTTTTATCACTAGAAATGTTATCCCACTCTGGTGATCATTTAATATAGCAACCGCTAGTGCAGCCTTAAAATGCCAGCTCTATTGGTTTCAGGAAGACGCGATGAAAGGCCCCGTTTCCCTGACAGAAGCATTTCATAGAAGACCCACAGTGTATGCCGAGTTATGTCTGTGCTGGAACACACATGCAAGTAAAGAGTGGATGGTATTAAAGGATTCCCAGCAATTCATTAAAGGCGCGTTTCTATGTTTGCAGTGCGTAGTACTGACATTACATCAAGGTTATTGAATTAATAAAGGTTAAGATGAAAAGGATAAACATTGGAATTAAGATGAAAATGAAAAGTGACTGTAGAAACTATTGTCTTAGCATGGAAAGGTAAATCCCCCCACATATAGTCTTATTAATAATGATGACAAGTTTAATTATGAGGAGGATGACAACTGTTATACTCCCCATTAAGGTAGCACAGATATGCAATTTAACCCAGTTTATCAGTTAATGAAGGTAGCAATTATAGGCCTAAAATCTAGTAGTCAGCTAGTGTTAGCTGGGTTATTTCTCTGAGCAAGATATTACAGGTGCTAGTAGTACTATAAAGTAGGAATCAACTTTACAAACCGCTGTACCTCCCCGTATAGTTCTCATGCCTAACCTGTTATATATATAGTGACTGGTACACTGGAACTGCACTTCCATCAAAATACTCTTTTTCTAGTTAGTAGAGTAGAAACTTAACCCTTATCACATTATGCCAGGGTAACAATGCTGTTACAGTAGTAAATATTTCAAAGGTAAGGGCACAATACCATGTATCTAAACACACCTTCCTATAGCAACTTCCTTCATTTTAAAATAAACCCTTAAATACAAGAAGCCCTAGAGTTTAACAACAGATGTCTTCCTTGAAAAAGATTCCCGTCGAGAATCTCCTAGTTGGAGGTCTGAGTTTAAAGCCAGACAAAGTGATGTCCGCACCTCTAATGCTTAGCACTTAACCCCTGGTAAGCATGGGGCTGAATCTCTTACACGGCCTATAAAACCGCTGTCCCGTTGACGTAGGCTTACAGAAAAATCATCAATTACACAAATAGGCAGCCCGGAAAGTGCCATGACTCTCCTTCCAAAGCGTCTCAATGAAAGAGGATGACATCACCCCACTTCCACCTTTTTTTATAGGGCTGGAAAAATCTCTGTATTTACTCAGTCGGTGAACATTTTCGGATTTCAGCCTAGGCCCGGGTGAAGCGAGGGGCATAAATTATTTAGAAGAGGTAACCTGATGCTTCCTCTGTAGAGGAAAATCTGCAAGCTGTTCCCGGGAGAGAATGAAAAATGAATTAGGTAGAATTTATTAGTGTGCGTTTGAATAAAACACAGATTTGAGTACTGGGCTGGCTTTGTTCAAATAGCCGAGAGCCGTAACAGGCAGCCCGTGTATCAAAGACTTATCAATAAAACAGTTTAAAAAAAATATTTTTATTTATTTATTTTTTGTCAGTTTTCCATCTCATCCCACGTTTGTAAAATGCACACCTCAAGACAGGCATTTAGAATTTAGCACTTTTGTGAATTTGTCCCGAGAACTTTTTTGTTAGATGATTCACACAACAAGTCACTTGTATAGGGCAGTCATTCTAAGCCATTATACGCTTTGAGAGTGTAGATGTGGCCAAGGACAGAGTTTGAGAGGAAAGTACAGAGAAACCAAGTGGAACAAACATTTTCATAACAACACTAATTGTTCATTAACAATTATTTAAGCTAAATAATGTCATCCCATCATATAAGAATGCACTTTATAATCAGCCAGTAATGCGTACTTAATTAATGTAATTTATGAAACAGGTTTCGTTTTTTCCTTTTTGCCATTGTAAGTTAAATGTGACTATCTTCCTCACAGATCACAGTGCACGTCAACATTTACAACATTTAACAACAGACAGACTGAGACCAAACCAAATCTTTGGAAATATGCTCTTTTGTATAACTGTATTCAATATTGTGGTCTTGGCATGAGTAGAATCGCACAAAGACACAAAAGAAAAAGCCATTAACTACAGTTATGTAAAGTGTTATTAGTGGGTTTCCAAAGTTTTGATTTTGGTCCCAGCATTTCTCTACATCTCATCCACTTCCATACAAAAGCGGAAATATCCATGAGACAGAATAGTGAGAATTTGTTGTAAGAAATCCAACAAACACATAGCAGGGCACTCACCATAAACTCAATCGCTTTCTTCGTATTTGTAATCAAATAAACTGATGCTTTAAAAGTACCCTGGCCCTACTTTAGAAACGAAAGCTTTGTCACCGGCTGATTGAAAATGCAGCATTTTAGACTAGAACTCCAAAGGCACAATCAACCATCCATCCATCCTGAATCGCTCTACACATCCGCCTTCAGACAAGGGTAGCACTGAAAAGAGGCAACGCTTCCAGAAATAGATAACGCTGGCATTATAAACACTTTGAGCGTTCAGAGACTAACTACCAGAATAAATGCGATTCCTCTAAAAATAGCAGGAATAAGTGATGGTTACCGTGCAGATGTAACAAAGAAGATGTGCTCCAGCAGGCCGTCGGTACTTATATGAGCGCTGTCAACGGAAGTCACGACTCAGAGTCCTAATCAGAAGGTCCAGTTTAATCCGCACTCGCCTATGGAGGTCCGGGCAGGGATTGTGAGTAGACGGGTGGAGAAGGAGGAGGGGGGGGGGGGGGTGGCAGCCTCAGATTTTTGAGGACATAGTTGGGCCCTTCTGGGGGCGATGTCCAGCCACTCTTGAGCATGAAAGCCCATTGAGCCCACAGCGGTGGCAGCCTGCTCTTTTACAGTCCTTCAAAAATAAACCATCTCAAAATATCCAGCTATGCAGTGGAATCACTTTAGAAGTCATCTGCTTTAGGATAACCTGCTCTGTTTCAACTGCAACGACCAACTTTGTGGTAACTTTAACGACAAAAAACGTCACAAAGGCACAAATCACTGACGAAAACCTTATTTTGAGCAGCATCTCTGAGTGAAGTAAATAGTGCTTGCCTATGGCTCTTATCAGACAGTCAAGGAACAACATGAGACAAAAACCAGAGGATGGACAAAAAAACAAACAAAAAAAATACGCAACACTGTGGGATAACCTTGCTGGGATCGCTGAGGTTTCATAATTATACCACAGGTTCACACCTGCGTGTATGCCCTAAACAAACAAGTCTGCAATTATTTTCATATAATATGCTTTCTAAAGGTATCTCTCCGATAATTAGACACACAGTGGGACGTTTCTCTCATAGCTCAATGGGAATTAATTTAACATAAATTAATCGGCAGTTTAACATAAACATTTGTGTTACAAACGGTATTTGAGAACTGATTTGCATACATCTAGACGGAATGGGGATTTTGTAACAGTTAGCAGCCACCATAAAACATATATTTAGCAGCAGTAGCACAATCTCTCTATTTCTTCACTGGACAGAAAGATAAAGAATTTTGGTGCTTTCCGTTCAAAGGTTTTTCATGAAGCACTTTTGTTATAATTCGCAATTTCTATGTTTTTACATGGACTGAAGACTATGCAAACCACATACACGCATTTTCCATTTCAAAATCAATTGATCTGTTAGTCTCATAGTCTTCCAGCTAGCCACCAGGAAACCTAAGAGGACTGTGAAGACTCTTCTCAAAACACATCGCTCACACCCTCCCCTGCTCCATATATCATTTCTTTAAGGACATAGCACCCATATTAAAAATGTCCTATTGCCAGCAGCCAAGATTAGGCATATGCATGTTTTCAGAATTATCATACGGAACAGCACTTGGAAATACTGACTTTTAAACCGGCGCAAGGTCTTATTGTAGTAGGTCATTTTAAAACAATACTGAATACTGAGACATGTGGCTTCTAACTGAAAATACATCAAAATATATAGATCAGCACGTCTGGCTGGATTCTCTTTAGCTACCTGGAAATCTCATTTTAAAGAGATTGTTTCAGTGAATTTAAACCTTTTTGGATCCTCTTCACTATTCCGGTTCTTGAGTAACATATAAACATTAGGGAAAGTCATTATAAATCAGAAAATAAAAAAAAAATGTTTTAAATTCGAATATGACTAATCAAATGAACATTTAGAGAATGCAGATAGCTAGTTAACATTTGTTATGAAAGTAGTTGCAGTTACACAGTGGTGTAAAACTGCAAAACATGTAGCTAATGTCATATTAACATTACACAATTCAATGTTGCTGTACTTCATGACCGTAGTGGGACTTTTGCAGAAAATTCTTCTTTCGAGATATCGAACTGGTCTTTCCAAAGCAGCTTGTTTTGGCAACAAATAACGTTCGACAAATCCAATAGCATGTTCCAAAGCAAAAACCCAGTCTTTTTTCATTCTTGGAGTGGAGTAGCATGGATAAATGAAAATATCAGCTACATAAAATTCCAAACACTGAAGGACTCTTAATTCTCTTAATTGCGTTGTCAGAGCTCGCTTAGTCTACGCTCTCAACATTTTCTTTGGGCTGCTTTTCCAGGAAAACTTCCGTACCCAAAAAAATACATACTTAGTGACATGGCAATTGATGAATACACAGCAATAATTAACATGAAGAAAAAGTTATTTATTTCATGAAGAATGAAGTAGTCCTTTCCATAAAAGGACCGTATAAGTAGAATAAGAGGGAAATGCATCTATTGACAGTACAAGTTTAAACATGTAATCAGGGTAGAGATACGGGTCTCAAAACAATTGCAGCTTAATTGTTAGAGGGGACGTTTCTACCTGGGTGCAAATAAACTCCATGCCGCTCTTTAAGTAAATAAGAAAGCTGAGCATTACAAATAGCCAGCCTCTACACCGTTGACCCTCAGCTCGGAAATCGCATTCTAACTCTGGTAATCTAGGAGGGGAACCGAAAACATGTCTGGAATTGTAGCAGATATGCATATTTAACAGGCGCGCTTGATAAATAACCCACTTAGAAAATTCCTGACAGCAGACTGAAATCTTACCAATGACCAAAGGAGAACCAGCGGCGGGGACGGAAGGGGGGGAGGGGGGGAGGGGAGGGGGGTACTCTTTCCATTCTTAGAAGGGGCCAAGGTATTCGGTGCACGTAACAATTATTCATCCATCTCATCCACACTAAAGGCATGGCAATGCAATTTTCACATTATAATCAAAACCATATGACAATAGCCCAAGCCATTAGGGAACAATTTCGAGTGTTCTCTGCAAGACAATGATTTCGGAATAGCACTTACATATGCTGAATAGTTACCTCTGTGTGATTGCACCTGCCCAAATTTATGTAACCCCACTTATTCTCCATCTTTTCGTCACCTGCCAAGTGAAAAACGAGGAGGAAGGAACAACGAGGTGAAAAAAAAGACAACAACTTCACAGCCCGGGACAGATGTGCAATTTTAGTTAAACTGTTGTAGACGGATAATGGCAGCCTGAACTCTTAATGTCCCAAGATAATATTACACTGAAATCGTACTCTGAATGAGAAAACATAGGTATAAAATGACATCACAGCTTGTTTGGCAGGTCACTTATCTAGTTTCTATTTATTGTAAAAAGATTGTTAAACATAAGTTCTCCATCATGAAGGGTCACTTTTATAATAAGAATATATAGTCAATACATGTTTATGTGTAATATCTACACCTTCTGTTCTCTTATTGCTAATGAAGGCAACTCTTGCAATGGTAACACACACTCGCTTTTTAATAGTAAAGGAGACACTGATAAATGCAGGCAAGTGAATATTTAATCTCATTAAGGCACTGTTTATTGGTACTGATACTCTGGGCAAACTTGTCATCTGGTGTCAGACTTCATGGAGTTCAGACGACAAGCACCAGATCGCAAATTTGTCAAATTCGTGACAAAGGATGAGGAACACAGGAATAAGCATCTGTTTTTGAATCATTGGCCTTCATCCTTCAAATTTCCATTTGTTGCTGTTTGAAACATCAAGCTGTTTTCCTGTTCAATGAACAGCTTCATGGCATTGTTTTGTAAAACATCTCAAATGTGTGTTTCTCTAGTGCCCCTTCTGATAGGTGAATTACATGTGCTGGGGATTCTGGAAGCACAGAAGGGGCCCTGGATTCGTCTATAACCAACGCAATCGGGTCTCAGCGGCTCCACGGTCCTAGCAACGGTGCCAACCCGTGCCCCTGGTATTCAATCAAGGCTACGTCACGGTTAGTGGCTCAGGACTACCGGATGGTGAGTGTTACCATTCCCTCTCCTCCTTTGCTTTCTCGTGCTCTACAACACTCGACCAGTTACACAATCGACTCCGCGTCACTTTCCGGGCCGCTGTTTGCATTTAATTAAGTGACGAGTGATGCGGCTCAACTCGGATAGTTTACTGGCCTTTTCGTTGTTAACAACCGCTTTCTGATAAAACGCCTACACGCCGCGGTGAACGGTTTTAACAATTTTATTTTTATTTTTTTTAAACAATGCGCCTAAATGAATACCTCTAAAAGATGATCAGTCTTTGATCGGAGCTTAAATTCACCTAGGCTGCAGAAAAGTGACTGTCCAAAAACCGTACCACATTTAAAAAATATTAAATATGTCAATAGGTAGTAATAATATAATTATAAATATTGAATAATCCAATTTAAAATTTCCATCTACTTTAATAGATCTATGTAAATTCAGTTCCAAGAATTTTTGGCAGATGGGGTTATAGGTGCAATTGAAGCAATTGTTTGCCAATTATAATGAACACATAATTTTACATAATAATAATAATAATAATAATGAATAAAACAATAACCATCATTCGATACACACATTTATATAAATCAGCAGTTTTCAAAGTGTGGTCTGCTGACCACTGGTGGTCCGTTAAGGGCTCCATATGGAATTATTTAATATTTTTAAAAGAAAGTAATGTAAACAGTTACATTTAAATGTCATACTAATGTCATACTATATTAATAACTACCCAGGTGGGCCAGGTGGTTTGCAGAAATACTTTGAGAACCATGGACCTAAATCATATGGTTATTTCTAAATGGACAGAAAAATGCATTGAAAATAATCTGATGCTCCTTTGTCCTCTTAAAGCTGAGATACAATCGAGATGAAACTCTTGTTTGAATTCCTTCAGCCTTTTGTGGGTGTATATGGAAGTCAGCCTTATCAGTGTTCTCTTGGGCACACAACATTGCCTGTCCTGGTGTTCAATGGGAGATCATTTCAACACTGTAAATGACAATACTGTTATTGTCCCACAATGACCTGTAAACATTCCACAATGATCAAGTGATCTTCTTCTCGTTATTGACAGTTGCTGGTGGACAGTCAAACTAATGTATAAACTGAAATACACAATACAAGTAAGATTCAGGTAAAACTCTGACACCTGCTATTATCTGTGCCATAGTTCAGTCATTTTTTATACATTTCATGCAAACATGAATCTTAATCCAATCTTAATTTCAGGAATGCCTCATTAAAACTTTTTGGCCTCGATAAATTAATATGTATATCGTGACCTCATTAAAAATAATAATAATAATTTTCTACTGAACAAAAAGAGTGTACCACTGAAACCCTTATGTTTTTGTTCTCCTGATAGCCTAAAGAGAATGCTAATAAAATGCTCCAGCGACCGAGGAGGGGGATTTAAATGAAGTACTCCAGTGTTTAGAATATCTCTTCAGCTATCACCACACACTCTAGGTCCATTTCATGTTATTTATTTATTTACTTACACTTTTTGTATTCAGTTATTTGTTTGGTCCTGAGCAGCCCATTCAAATTCAAGCAGCTCGTTTTACATAAGGTACATTTTTGTCCTATCAAGTGCTTTTTTCCCCTGAATATTTACATACAGAAGCTTCAAAAATGTGTTCACGCTATTAATGCATTTGAACTCAAATAGATTAAACACCACTAACAGCATATGTTTAATAAATGTACAATCTGACCAAAGTTTTTTGTTAATTATCTAAAAATAGCATCTGCCCAAAGTACCCATACCCCTTAAAAATATTTTTTTCAGGTATGGGCACTTCTCAGCAGGGATATTTGAACATTCCATCTGGTAGGATTTGTGCTGCCCCTTTCAGAACACTTGGGCTTGGATCAAATAAAAATGTTGGAAACCTGCAATGATACAAACAACGTCATTCATTTAAGGATTTGAAGACGATTGGATGGATTTTGATCTGTTCCCACCCTTGGTTTGGTTTTCTTGAAGATAACAACAACCATATCACTGGCAGTTCGTCATATCGAAAACTACTCTCTTCTTTTGGTCGGACGGGCTATACTTTAATCATACCCTTACCACACCTATATATCTACATGACGTTATCATAATCAAAAATAGAGCCCCTGTTCTGGTCACCAGATTATTAAACCAGAAACTAGCTAGGTGGCAGTGACTTCTACAAGAAGAGAAGGTGAGGAAATTCTGGATGCACGTGGCGTACAAGCAGTCAACACAACAGGTTAATTTTGCTCTTATATATATGCTTTGTGTGTGGGTTTGGTTAGTCGATCTCTTAGCGGAGTGCAGAGCCTAAAGAGCCATTTTTTTCCCTATTATTTTTGTATTATAATAATAATAAACCTTTCACATCTACTCCATTCTATGACTCTGCCCTCCTGAGACCCCTCCAGTGTACAGCTTGAAGAGTTAGCACAACTGGAAATATCTGAGCGGTTACTTGCTTGCATAGCACCACACCAAGTATCTCTTTTTCTCTATAGAATCTATATGGAAGCAAGATCAGTTGAGATAGGGAGAGAGTCAGACAAAAAAGTTTGTGATTAACTGGAAAATGGGCTTCTTATTTTTGTAAATTCACTACTTTTATCAAATTTTACATCAGTGAAAGACTAAAGATAAATTACATTTTATGGTAAGGACAAAATAGGAAGCAGTTGAGTTAAGAGTAATTAGGGAGAACTTCTTGGTAACATCCTTTTGTCAAATTTAAACAGTTTCTAAACTGGTCTTTTCTGTTACTAATAATTCCCATGAAACCTAAGAGTAAGAGTGAATACTACACGTGGAGTTATGCGGAGGAGCAAGTATGTTAACTAGACTCAATTATACACACAATCATTAATCCATTAAAATCAATTTTTGCTGCCATAATTTGGAGCAATGAATTTCAATTTCTTTTTTTAAAGTAGACATGTCCTACCTGGCTAGATCTTTGTATCAGTACTGATGAATATTTAGGATGCCTTTTTCCACAGAAAAATAAAACAATAATAATAATAATAAGGATAATAAGTCAACCTACTGCTATTGGCCCGCAATATGTCCCATGCTTCCTCCCAGGGTTCCTCAAACTCCACCCAACTTTTCTAAAAATGTAAAAGGCTTTGCTTTTAAAAGGCTTTCAACGCTTTCAATGTAAAAACATATTGACAGACACTCCCTTAAAAACAAACAAAAAACAAAACAAAAAGGATGCAAGCCTACTTATTGACGCCATGCAGCCTCGTCTCTGGGCTCTCACCGGCTCAGTGAGTTAGTCATTCTGTCATGTGCTCAGCAATCTGACAAGTATCTTCCTTTCTTCCTATATGAATGTGTAAGTTGCATTTTGTTAGCGGAAGTTGAGCGATGAATAAGAACTGCTGACTCAGATCTTTGCAAGAAAAGCATCTTATCTGAGACGGCTCTGACGTGCAGTATCTGGAATAGAAATCTTGCAGTTTGAATATTGAGAAGAAAAAAAATTTAATCATACAAGGCGTTCTGTATTGTAAGAGATACATTTTCCGACTGATAACTAAAAAATCCTGTGTTGAAAGCCTTCCGACGCTACAGAAGCACAGGTGAACAAGGCTAGCAGTATTTTCCATGGCCATCTCATAAATTACATCCTCAGCATTATGATACAAAGTTTTAAAAAGGAAAAACATACTATTCATGGGCCCACAACTTACCTGATTTTAAAAACCATAAAGTAAGTATGGTTTTTTTTTGTAACGAATGCAAGTCGTAATTAGGCATTTCATAATTTAAAAATCTGCGAGACAAGTATTAAACCTGTAAATGCTTTTTGCATGGACTGAATTTTTACATTTGATTGACTAATGATATAAAATGGGCTAACAAAAAACATCTCAATCAGTAAATTCAGGTCCCCCACTAAGCAAATACTAGAAGACTGCATTTAATTTAAAAGGCCATGCTCAAAACTAGGAAATTTAAATAATTCTTTATTTACTTGTGTTGAAAAGGGTCTGAAAATAAGGGTGGACATGAATATGATTTTGTATTCACAGGTCTGACATTTTCTGAGACTAAATGAAACTCAGTATAGCAAGCACTGGTTTAAAAAGAAGATTAACATAAATATCAGAAATTTGAAAATGAGACAACCTAAGGATCGTTTTTTTTTAGCTGGTTTCCATTATTCTTCCATTTCATTTACATTTCTACCTCTTTGCAGACTATCATGATAAACAGGACACAAAATGGTTTGCTTCATCTCTACTAATTGTGGAAAAAATTCATTTAAAATATTAAACATTATATAATTTCTTTAGATTTCTTCAGAAAATGCTAACCAGAAAAAGCTGACTCTTTTATGACATTACTTAAACAGCCAGTCCTTTTCTAACATTTTTAAACTGTATAAACTAAACTGTATTTAAAACTAAATACTGTATGTGTATAGGGTACGCACTTAGATTTTGAAAATCCTTCACAGAACGAACGGAAAACAAAGTGACTATGTAAGCTGTCCAAGTAAAGCTTAATTTGGGGGGGAAAAAAGTGGAGAGATTAAAACAGATCCTGCAGTAAAATGACAAAAAACACTTCAACCATAAGTTCTAAACCAAATTAGTGCCTAAAATTGCACATAAATCCATATCGAATTTTTCTGGACTATCTGGAGATGCTATTGTTTGACAAGTGCAAGACACTTTTGTGCAACACTTTTAAATTGTACATCAAACTCAAGTGTGACTGCTATATTAAAGACCATATTAATGCAATAGGCCCGTGGTCACCCACAAAAAAAAGATAACATCATTATCCATGCACCTAAATATTCTAAACCCTTAATCTACAAAAAGTTGTACATAAATAAATAAATTTCCTAACAAGCATGCCATCTTCAAAAAAAAATAGCAGTGTGCAAGTCACGAGAAGTGACAGTTGTCACAGCTTTCACGATCAAAGTTATGAATAAATGGCATGATGCTTAGACTGGACCTGGATCTAAGATGAATGCAAAACCGATATGAAGTTTGTTTCCATAGAAAAATTAAAGCCATCAGATACAATAAAATGTCCTATATGATCAAGGAACTATTCATTGGAACTAGTAATCCAAAACCTCCATTGGGAATTTCGCATTGAAGTTGACGTAGCCAGCATGAGAACTTGCAAGGGGTGCTGGGGGCTCATGCCTCACGTCACATCTTGCTGGTGCAGGTACCAGCAAGATGCAGCCCCACATCTCAAATCGAATCAAAATAACCTTGCATGCTTGATGCCAGCCAAGTCAACTCCTCCTCCTTTGTTGATGAACCCGACAACCCCTGAATTCATCCCAAAGCAATTGAACTTTTCGAACCAGCACTGCACTGAAAATACTTCTCTCGACTGAATATTCGGATAAGCTATAGACTGTTCATGATTGCCCTTCCTTCGAAAACTCATAGTTAAAAAACAAGAGACTAGATGATTCCCAGATGACTGAAATTTCAGTAGGTTGTTGACTGTACTCGGACAGCCAAGCATCCTAGCTCAAAAGCCTGGATTTTTTCCATCCACTGAACTGGATCTGCATGGGAGGTGTGAAATGGGGTGCTCCCCGGTCCGTGCCACTCTTCTGCTGAAAGGCACGTCTCTGTGGGCCCATCTGCTGCCCCAACACTGAATCAGGGACACAGCCAGGGTACACGTGAGATGGCCAAGAAGCCTGGGATAATCGTTTTGGTAGAGGCATTTCCTTGTGTCTTTCATGTGTGACATTTAAAGGAAATGGACCATGAATAGTGCAAATCAACCTCACATCACGTCTTTTCAAATTCAAATATTCACATGCTGATTTAACAAAAACATGACCCTGTGTTTCTCGAACTGTAGCTATGGCAGGTTCCACGTGCCACAATCCACTCCTCACAATTATTACTGTCTGGCCAAAGGTAAGGTCTCTATTTTTCACTTTCTTGATAATTGATAATAATAATTATTAAGTGTGGAATCATATGTAGCTGACCAGTTAGCTATTCTATCATATATATTAGTGTCACTTTTCAGTGACTGTTAATAAGACCTGCTGCCATAGTACCAATGTAAAACCTTGGCAGACAAAAGTATTTTCACAATTATATCCCAAAATACGAAGACTACTGCTAAAATGTAGGTCAGAACATATTTAAAAAAACAAAAAAACAATTTTATTTTTTACAGTAACCTCTATCTTTCTTAGCAAGCATGAGAAAATCTGACATTCAAAAGGCCCTCCTAAATAATTTAAGCGCTGAAGGGTTAAGAACCAGCAGAAATATTTTGACTTTCTCCTGTAAATGTATGTTACTCAACATAACCATTATTATCAGCAGTAGCAGTAGCAGTAGAGGAACTGAACTGCAGATTTTTGGTCCTTGTAATTGACAAATTCATATTTTTGCACAGTTTTCCTTTCCCATAAAGGCATATAAAAGGTTTCAAGATTCAAAAAAACTTCAAAACCAGAAGAGCTGAAATACATATGAATAGCGCGGAATTGAAGCCAGTGTCTTTTACTGTTCCAGATACACTGTGATGGAGTGCTTGATGAATATTCATGAATGACATACTACACAGGTGACACGCTTGACTCCTGTTATGCCTGTAACCTGAACAAAGAGCAAGCAGACTTAATTTTCATAGGAGGGGGCTCCCCTGAGGACGCCTTGCTTTCTAACTACGGATAAAAAAATAAAAAATCTACATGCTAATGACAAGAAAAATCAGCACGAGCAAAAAGAAACCTTAAAACCTTTAGAAAAAGCAGATCTCCGTTTTCCCTCAAAACCGGTAATTCTGAAATCGTATGCCAGCAACTAGCAACGGGCGGAAATTGCGGAAAAGAAATAAGATAAGACAGTAGCAGTTTTAGCCAGAAAGTGATATCGCCCAAACAAGGGTCACGGTAGAAAAGATGATGGCAAATATTTCATATTATATTTTAAATATAAAATGTGTGTAAGAAGCGGAAAATGGTAAAGACTCCTGGGGCCTTGGGCAGACACTGGAATGGCCCTTAACGTATTTATTTTCAAGTGAAGTGGAGCCACACAATTTACCACAGGACCAGCAGGTCACCTGGCGGGTCAAAGGGACTCATGGCCCTGGGGGGGCATGTAGGTAAGGCTGCCTGGAGTTGTGGGGCGAGGTGATTAATTACGGGGGAGAAAGACATGATTTTGACCCAGGTGTAGTACCCAAGAGTTCCCCTTAACACAGAGACATTTCAGCCCCGAATATTGTCAGGTGACAGCCTGCAGAATCAGCCTGCAGAATCCTCGATTTCTTCTCCATTCCCCACCAGGTAAAAAAAAAAAGAAAAATGACAAAGGAAAAACCCCAGACTTCTCATTATTTTCTTTGTTTTATAACGGTTTTCACCACAAACTCAAATTAGACCTAAAATGCAACACACACAAATGGAACTATAATACAGCAAAAATGCAGCAGTACAATGAGAGAACTTTACGAGATGGATATATTTAAGATTGAATAAATACCACAGTAAGCCTAGCAGCTTAGGCTGTCAGAACTCAACACAACTAAGTTAGGCAATTCTTGGCATCAC
>JAOYSI010000013.1:1212397-1226641 GCA_025775065.1 Hiodon alosoides | reverse complement strand
GCGTGCGTGCACCGCAGAAAAATAGAGACTGGGAAAGAGAGAGAGGGAGAGAGAGAGAGAGAGAGAGCGAGAGAGAGCCCGCAGCACACACAGTTATCAGTCTGATTCACTCGTTCCCTCACACTGGCTCCCTAGCTGAGAGGCTTCTCCAGAGTTCCACACACCGCAAGGGTTTTTAATCTGCTATCCAAAACAAGCGTACCAGAGGACAGAGCAGCCCCGACTTCTCGGGAAGTTTGTGCTCTTACTCCTTTGTTATTGGCTGAATTTGAGCCAGCTATTTCTCCTTAAGGACAATTATCCAAGTCCTTCTTTCCACTTCCTGTTGTCTACAATATTTAATGTAAAACAGTGTCTTTTAAATCAAAAGACTGACCAATCTCCACCAATTTCTCCTTCAATTTGGCTGGACAACAAGTTCATGGGTGGACAAGAAGTTCATGTAAACATAACACCACAAACTTCATGCCTGGAAAAAAATTAAACTATCTATCTATCGTAATCTATTGTTACTTGCTTAATAAATATTTGTAGCATATTTATCATATCAAAATGCAATGAATCATGAGATTAAAGTTTTAGAATGGACACAATTTGTATAATTAAAATATATAGTAAGATGTAGCTGCAGAATCAATGTAAATAGTTATTATATAAAATTATATTTGCAAAGACAACATACAAACGTAGTTTAGGGAGAAACAGCTTGTCTCGATGAAACGTTTATGTGAATGTAACCGTTAACACAATAAACCTAATGATTATCCAAAAGAAACAGCAAAGTGATACTTGTAGTAATCAATAAAACTTTATATCCCTAATAAAGGGTTGACTGGGACCGTGGATTATAGTGGATTACGTAAAATATCAGAAGTAGGCATTTCATAGCGTCCCATTTCCTATAAACTCCTCCATTTCATTTCAAGTACTAATTTGTATTAAATTTTGCATATATATATATATATATATATATAAAACACAGCTGACATAACACTGAATGATAAGATATTTTGCAAATTAAGCTGAAGGTCATCTTTTAAAGCCATAGATTTGGTAAAATATCGGTCTGAATAATTATTGCGTTAGATTACATTTCGTATTAAGTCACATATTCAAAAACTACACCTATGCCCTCATTGTAGAAATTGATTAAATTTACCAAGGCTACCATCATCAGTACCTTCTGTAGAGAGTATAAAATCTATTCTTTTTTAAATCTTCAACTCCCATCTCTTATTTGTTGTACCTTTTAATCCAGACAGCAGAATTCCTGACCCTCAGAGCTACAGGCCGGTTTCAATTGAAATCTGCAGTTATGGAAACAATTTTTAATAAACAGCTAATATGTTTTTTAGACGCTAACAATATTCTTTCAGATATGCACACTGGTTTTTGCTCTGAACAGTTGTATTACAGCTATCTTGAAATTATTGAATGATACAATCACCTTCAACAACAAATAAGTTAGTTCAGCAATTTTTCCAATTTGAAATTTGACACTGTCTTTTTTTTTTTTTTAAATAGACTGAGACATTGGTATTTCTAAGGATTTCCTTGTCTGGTTTAGAACTAACTTTCTGACCAGGTTCAGTGTGTTAAAATTGACAGATTTACTTCTCAACCTCAAACTGTTACAAAGGGTGTGCCTCAAGGCTCTCTTTTGGGCCCTACCTTTTCCTCTATCTATATAGACAATATGGCCCAAACAATAGGAAACACCTTCATTCATCTATGTGGATGACACAATTTTGTAGTTTAAGCGATGGTTCCCCCATCACTTATTCATCACTTCTTCTTTTATTGAAATCATTCTTCCCATTTTTCATTATGGTGATGCAGTTTATAGATGGCCCCTAGGGGTGCTCTTGGAAGGCCTGTTCTTTACCATTCTGTCATTAGATCTGTTACTAGTGCACCATTTTACACTCATAACAGTGATCTTTTTAATTATTTTAATTATTTTCTCTGCACTCAAGCGTCTGATAATTTATAAAACTCTGTTAGGTGAAGTCCCATTCTACTTGCTTAATATGCTGCATTTTTATCCATCGTCTCACAATTTATAATGTGACTATTAAGTTGGTTATATCAAAGGTCAATACTCGTTCCAGTCTTCAGCAGCTAAAACAGCTTCAACTGGGAGGACATACAAAGACGGAAACTAGATAGTTTTAACTTTAGTTAACTTTTTTAAGCACAGATTGAATGCTCTGTTCACTGATATATGTCCTTTCTGACTTTTTTTATGGATTGTTTTTGTAGTTTTTTTGCTTCTACTACTGTTTAATATCTTCTGTAACAGTGTTGCCTCTTAGCCAGGTCAAAATCGTAAATGACAACTGGTTCTCAATTGACTAAACTGGCTAAATAAAAATAAAAACAGGAAAAATATGCGTAAAATTCCATATTATTTAGATGACATGAAAGACATCTAAAATCAACTTAACTTAGAATTAACCATTGAATATATTAAATATATTTTCTGGGGACATACAACTGCATTATCATATTTAAACTTGACATAAAACAGCGCAACTTAACTGCCGTTTAACTTGCCTTGGCTTTGGTAAGCTCAATTCTTCATGTCTGAATCTTGATGGAATATGAGGTGGGCAATTATACAGAAACCTGACCTAGGGCCAAGATGAGTTTCCGAATTCAGGTCAGTGAGATGCTAAGCACAGCAATCATATTGGCAACTGAAACTGACACTGAGAAGAAAATGATGGGATAAGGGTCTCAAATCAAATCTTCCATTAGTGTAACAAAAAAGACAATTGCAATCATCTGCTGACATTTTTGAATACAGTATGAATCTTAAATATAAAAATTATAAAAAGTATTTTCTTTTCTTAAAACACTATCAATTTCATTAAAGGTTAGTAGAGCAAACTCTTTCTAGTTGACTAAATTATAGTAGTAACCTGGGAATAAGACAACGCATAGGCACCCAACTCTTCGTTATCCTTTTATGTGCTGTAATGCATGTGGGTGCGTAACTACTGACAATAAAAGTGGTCTCGCTTCAAAGAGAACGCACAGCTGCTGCACGATCCGAAGGATGAAGTCAAGAGCAATCAACACTGAGCAGATGACCCCCATCCACTCTCTCACATTGCACACATGTCTTATTGCAGCGTCGTGGATAAAATTAGGCAGTCAAGTCGAAATCAGATGCCTGGGGATCAGAGAAACAGGATGACAGACCCAAACTATTTCTATCTAAAGGGGACGAGGATCTTGAAAGGGCGACCAAACAGCAACACAAGTCACATGTTGGATGAATACAATGAGACACCATAGTCTGCGGCTCTGAAGCAGCAGTGAGGCCGTTCACGGCTAGCAGACCAATTACGGCACTGGGTAATAAACTACCTCTCTGCTCCAGCTTCCTCCATAAAAGGGTCAAGGAGGAAGGGGTCAAAGTGGAAGACAAGACCTTTCTGCATAGACAACCAAAGAATCTATCCAGCATTGCTCTTGTTGTGCCACTGGACTCGTATGTGCCCTCACAAGTGAAAGGCCAATAGACCCAACAGGACGATTACAACTGTGGTCCCAAGATGAAGAATATTTAACCTTTAGTTTTATCTGCTAATGAATTACCAATACTTGATTAAAGGAGCAAGTAATTAAAACAATCACTTGGCCCTTTATGTTTTATTAAAATATTTCACTATTAAATCTCTTCACATTTCAAAATTTTTAATTATATAAATATACATTTTATTAATTTTTTCTCAACACAAAAGCCAGTAAAACACAGCCCAACATTTCGGCAATAAGCCTTTGTCAAGGGCATTCCAATAGGTCAAACACACATGGAGCTTAACTCACCTGTTCTTTCCTTTTGAGTGTGTTCCCTTTTCAACACTTGTTTTTTGATTTTCTCTTGGGGAATTTTTTTGCATAAACTACATAAATATTCCTTTTTTGGAATATTTTTGTCACAGAAACTTATGAAGTTTAACTTTTAAAATCACTTTAAGTATATTATTCAACAAATGACGCAGTCATGACTGGAAATGTAACTGACATAAACTATATCAGTCTAGCCACAGAACTGGGACAAGAAATGTGCGCTATCCAACTGAAATGTGACGCAAACTTCACAAAAATGTCAGGAAACTCAAGATGGACACCTCTTCCACATGCAGAACATGTGGCATTGACAGGCTCTCGGATGACATGTGGAATTTAATGACCTTTGAGTGACGAGCGACTCTAATTCAAGTTTTGCGGGTGTCTGCCGTCACACTTTCAAGCCCACTACATGGGATGAAACGATAGCTCTCGTATCAAAGTCAAGTAGTAAAAGTAAAGGGGGAAAAAAAAAACATAATGATAAAGTGGTGGGACGGAAACAGGTACTGGAAGCAGCATGCCTCACCACTTCAGCTTTTGCATTCAAAGGACACAGAGTGTTATGTAGCAACGGAAGTACACAGCAGGACTGATATGAGGCAACAAAAAGACCTGCTCTCCTATGGTGCCAATTCATATCTCCTTATGAAACTATTTAAGTTGGGAGGGTTTTTCTCAGGGAGGCTCTCAGCCAGAAGAGCCCTGTGCTATATTAATTTCATCCCTTTACCTTTTTCAACCCTAAAACCTCTGACCTGCCTTACCTGTATAAATAGAAGGAACTCATTTACCTGCAAGAAAGTGCTGAGGGGCAAACATGTCCTGGGTAATGAAGTGTTCAGCTTGTGCATGATTAACCAGCTGGTGGGGGTGGGGCAGGAACCACAGGCCATGAAATAAGGGGGGAAATTGATTAGCAATTTTCATTTACACAGCTAAACAAAACTTACTTTGCATATCAAGCTAGCAAGTTAGTAGCAGTCTTAAGTGAACTTTTTATGCCTTTTGTTGTAGGTGGGTGCCTTTATATTATACATTATAGAGTCATATATACAGTGCAATGGTTCATGACAATGACCATTTTTACATTCGTGTTTTCAATACACTGAACAAATGATTTCCAGAGTGCAAACATTTTTTGCTATACATGTCAATTCCTAAGTCTATATTACACAAACAATTTCTATTTTAACAATAAAAACCATAACGTGTAATATACTTTTATTAACCACAAGTAATTTTTTTATTTATATTGATATTTCAACTAAAATGTATATTTCAATATTGTTCTTGCCTTTACTACAACCTATAAAATAACAAACATGAGGGATCTCTTAAACAAAAATGAATTAATAAAGCCCGAGTAATGTCTTTAGTTAAAATCCTTTGTCCCACAGGGCTCGGTTTCTGGCCCCATAAATTTCTCAATGCACGCATCCTTACAAAGCAATTAGTAGATAAAAACACATTCTGAACTGACTAAAGCGCTGAATGATGTCACTTTGCAAAATAATTATTGAATATTTCCATAATAACATATATGTATCACAATCAAGACTCTTTTTTTACTAAATGTTCTTTCTTCTAAAGCTTAAATATTCAATCAGTGGTAATTTTCCCTCTGAGAACTTACACTGTAGTGTTAATGGAATCTTAAATAAACTGAAAGGCAAGAATGGGTGTCACTGGGATTTGAATGTATTCAGGGGTCAGCCCAAGCTCTGTAATTTTGGTAGTAATCACAAACTTAATCAATGTTGAAAAGTTAGTTGAAAAATATGCGCTGATGCTGTCATGTTTTATGATTGTGTGGCAAACGGGGCAGACAGCACGGTGGACATTATTCAGTGAGGCTGCGGTGCCAAATCGCTCTGTCTGTTGTTGGGGCAGGAGAAACCATACACCCATCCTATCCATTCAGCCACAGGTGGGGTGGGTAGCAGGGGGTGGAGATGGAGTGGTGGAGATGGTGGAGACAAATGTAGTCAGGGGTAAGCTATGCTGAATAAACAAGCTGGTATAATGGAGGGCGGGAAGGGGGGGGGTCTTATTTGGCTCAATTAAATCTAGTGGCAGTGGTGCTGGGATGGACTAAAAACAACAAAGGTGTCCAGCTAGCTGCCCCCCTAGATATCCCGTCCTTCCAGGCTACCTTCGCCCTGAGCTTCGGCTGCACCTTTGACTCCTGCAACCTGGTGAAAGCCAACTGATTCCGTTTCAGCGAAACAAAAAATCTCACGTTGCACAAGAAAAGCTGTCTCAAAGGCATAAGAGCCCCTGAGAGAGTCTTGGCACCCCATCAGCTTCTTGGCATCCAGGGCTTACTGGGTTTTCCCCCCAGTCACAATCGAAGAGCTAGTGCTGGAGGCTTGTCTAAAGGGCTTAAGAATGTCCCACCTACACCAACAGGTGAGGCTAACAGAGCCCCAGTCCCTCAGCACAGCACCGTGGCTGGCAGAAAAGATGGAGACAGCCCTGCATGACTTGGAACCACCAGCGACAAAGACAAAAAACACTCCGTAGAGACAATCTGAAGTATGCAGGAAGGTGCTACACTACTTCTACACTGGCATTGTGGAAAACCTAGCCACCTGCGGAGAGACTGTCCACAGAGGTTTTTGACTCCGGGAAACGCCAGCAGGGCTGCCCAGTGAGGGGGACGCCAACCTGCAGCTCAAGAGACAGCACTGGGGCAAGGTCTCTACGTGCCCTGTCAGGGGAAAGCGGTGACAGCGAAAGGATGCTGGTTTGAGTGGAGACCAGAGAGTCAGAGCTTGTTCAATACATTTGAGAACACTGATAGGTTCCAGTTTTTTTGCCGTCTCAGGCTTCCCAGCTTTTTGAACTTTCAGGAGGCTATCTTTTAGTCCCATCCATGAACCCCTTTGCAATTTGAGCTAGTCGGTTGTGTCGCAGTTGTAACCATTTCAGCGGCTGTGATTGGGCTGAAATACATTGGCATAGGCACATTTTGTTACCTCTTGTCTTTATACCTGTGGTGTGATATTCAAGAGGGTCAATAGCCATGGGATCAGGTTCAAAGTTTCAAAGGAGGTCCACATCTGTTCATAACTAGAGACTGACTTGTTCACAGAGTACAAGAGGAGTAAGACTTATTTATTACTCATAGTATCTCCTGAGAATACAAGAAAAATATTGAAACTTGGAAACCAAAGTGCTACAAAAACCCTAAAAATAAAAGTTCAAAGTAGCCAGGTGGACATTTTCACGACACAGTAATTATTGATTATTTAATAACGCTTTCTTGTAGAAGACAAAATAAGTCAAATAACAGAGAAGACGATTTCTCCAAGCAGCACATCCTAAATCTAACACATTCCCACAAACACAAAGGCTGATACAGTCAGACACATTCTGCATGTGAGAAAACATGGGAAATACTGGCCAGTGCACATCCAGAGATTAACCGCGCAGGCTTATCTCGGTAAACGGAAAACATGGACACAACAGACTAAAGTCCAGCGGGATATTTTCGGATCTGCAAAGATAGCCGATCGTGTGTCAGGTGTACCTCTGCATGTCCGATTTGGTGAACCTCTCCTCAATCACTGCCAGGTGTAGCACGACTCCATAAATCACTGACCTGCCTCCAGAAAAAATGCAATGTGGCAACTGCAGAACTGCGCCCTCGGCCCCAGTCCCCCACCTCCCCCTCGCCTGAACCTCCTGTCTCCACCATTCAGCCCTGTTATACTACTGTCGTCAAGTGAAAATCACACTACAAATTAGCAACCGTGATCTCGCAAGCAGTGAGGCAAAACACTAATTTCAGCCAGGTAGCAACAGATTCCAAATAGGAAAAAAATGAAAGGATGTACTCCACAGAACTGTCACCCATGGAGAACGTTGCGGACCAAACTTCTTAGCAGCACACTGTACACAACTCCAAATTTAATTTTCTGCAAGATTACACACAATAATTACTAGCTTTATAAACCCCATTACTAATGGTTTCCAATTAGAGGATCTATAAGAATCGATCTGTTAATAAAAAGACTTGGTGTAAAACTCTTACAGCATGGAGGCTGAAAGAAGCCTTTTCCTAGTTAGTGCACAACCACATACATAATCTAGCAATATTATATGCATGGTATCTTTATTACATAAGATACAGACCTCATGTGCATGTGAGAGACTAAAAACACAGCCCAAACTTCTATTAATATCATATTTTAAATGATATTTGCAAAACTAAAATTTGGTTGCCTACACATGATTACCCACACAAGACAAATAACGCATAGCTGACATTGTTGACATCTGATTTCTGTCATAGATAAATACATTTCACAATATTTCTACACAATACTAGATTTAAATGAATGGCCTATGTATTTCACAAAAGACAAATGATCATAGAAGATTGATTTTGGAAAGAAAGTCACATTATTTTTTGTAGTTCCATCCTTGACAGTTATTGTAAATGATAAACCAAGAAATAGGCTAAATGCATTTAATTATGCATAATTTGATAAGAAACTACAGAAATAACTAAAATGCATATCTGATCAGGAAAAACCTAGTTAAACTGTTCATATTGCAGGTCTTCATCTGAACTAATGATGCGTTGTCACTAAATGATAAAATGTAATTTAATCCAAAGGATCATATTTCTAAATTCTGTGCTTTGTGTAAATTAATTCATGCACATCTGAATAAATCTATTAAATTCATTTAGAAGACCAACTTCAAAGGAAATCAAAAGCTGTGTATGTTCCTACATTAATTCCAATGAGTCTCTGTGCAACTAAGCAATGAGCTCCTGCTGAAGAGAATATACATACACTGTAAACACAGACTTCAGATTATGCTCAAAGGGCGGAAAAATCCGAAACTTCATACACCCAGTATGACAGTGGAATACTAATCGAACGATCATCTTCTGCTCCAAGCCTACGGGGTTTTAGAAGCCATTAGCTCAGAAAAGAAAACCGTGGATTAAGAGTAAATAAAGGCTTATACGAACAAAAAGATATAAACAGAACCTCAAACATCCACACTCTTCTGAACCTCTTTGCCTTTAAACAGGACATGCTCATCGTGCATCTGGTCAGTACAGTGATTCCCATTAGAAATAATTTCATGTATGACTGCCCTGCTAGGACCGCTCATTTGTATTGTTTACAGGAGGCCATTGAACTCTGCAGATCGCAGGTGATGAATCTGTGGCTACCACTTATAACCATGCGCTGTTAAAGCAGGAAGTAACATGTTTAACAAGTACAAATAGAAGACACGACAGAGAGGCTTGGTATATCCAAAAGAGGAGACAAAAAGGGAAATGATTGATTTGCTGAAAGGTGCCAAAAAAAGTCAATAGAACAGTAACCCTTTAAGCATGTATACTGTCTTTTACTATGTTTTAGCAGTTTGAGGTTAATTTCAGAAAAAAAAGTGTGATTATACTAAGACTGTGGCAAATGACCGCTGAATATTTAAATAATTGAGCGAGTGACCTCAATTGCCTGGCAAAATCTACATCTACATGGCTCTGGAGATTTTTGTTTTTATCCACTAAAATATTTACTATTTGATTACAGCGCTGACAAATGAATTTAGAAGATAAGAATACGTTCCATCTGTTTGAAACAGTATTTACATACCACTTAAACACTGTGGAAAATATACATTATATTTCATTATAGTATCATCTTTTAATTAGGGGAGGTGACATATGGGACACTTCTAGAGACATGGCATCTAGCAACATCCCCTGGCCTTTGAAATGCAGAAGTACAGCATATTAATTAGCTAGTTAGAGGATGGTATTACAGTTTCAGGCTGTCATTTCTTTGAGACTTGCAGTTCTTTCATGACTGAACCAACATGTTTAACTACTTTTAAAAACAAACACTTCGACAATTCTTACTCAACAAAAGGCATCCTCACATCCCCTACAGTTGGTTCCTCACAGGAGACAAAAGGCATATTGTCACGTTCCACGTCATTCCCAAGGTTGCGAAAAAATAAACAATCACAGTAGCCGGTAGTCAATACAATACAGAATGAACAAGCTAAAAAAAAGTTTGACGCCCTGTCCAGAAACATAGGCACTTTGCATTTTTCATAATCCCTCACAAAAACAATCAGGCATTTAAATAAGCGTACAGAACTGTCCGACTTCAGGACACATCCGCCATCAACAGCTTCTTTTTTTTGCATTGCAGGTCAGTGCCGAGCCGCAGGTTTTTACACACACCCGCCGTCACAACCGTCTAAATGCACATTACTTACACTGGTTCCAGGCTTCTTCCAAGAGTTTTGGTGCAGTTTCAAGGACAAACGCTCAGCAGTTACCTCTTCTCCGTTCAGCACAGCAGCACAACAAACGAACCGCTTTCCCTCTGGTCTTCTGATCAGGGGTGGTGTGTTTCTCGCAAAATCATTAAGCAGGACTGATCTTGGCAAGTGTGGGCTGTGAGAGGAAGGAGGCAAAGGGAAGGGGGGGGAAAGGCTGCTAAGCTTACTGACAGGCTTGTTCACTGCTTGTGTACTGGTACACAGTGCCGGCGGGGCTCCTATTGCAGCCCTGCAGAAAAGAGCAGCTTTACTGAAAAGCAATAGCATCGCATTTCAAGGAAGTCGCGGCCGGAACCAAGGATGGGAGCTAAGTTTCACGAGCCAGCAGTCTCAAGTCTTCACTTCAGAGTCCCTCAAGCATCCCTGTCTCATCTTTGAAGAAAAAGAAAATAAAACCTCTCACTGACAGCAGAAAGCGTCCCATAAACACAGACATCTACTTAAAGGGCACTCATATCTCTTACCTACGTTCCATAGGCTTTTCTACTAGCTTTCCAAATAACAATTCTGTATTCCACATACAGCTTCTGCACATTCTGCCTTGAAGAGTACATCTGTGTAGTATTAGACTGTGCTAAATCTTTTCATTCCGTCATAAACAGAAAGACATAGATATATACAAATGTTAAGCATATGTTAAGTACAAATTTTCAAAAATACTTTTTAAAAATGCATAGTGGATATAGATAGGCAAAAATGTGTAACTTGAAATTTAGAAGTAAATATAAGTAGGGTGTAGATAGAATGAAAATACAGTAAACGACTGCAGTCTAAAACGAAACAGTTTGTATGGAGCACACGGTGGCACCATGCAAGCATGCTTTGATTCAAAGGATGGAATGGAATGGAATGACATTTTACTAACCAAAACTGGGATTCAAAACCTAATGAGATTAAGCTTAGTCGTGTTCTTGACTAGAAATACGAGCAGTTCTGTAACTAACTTTGTAAAACAACCTTTTCAAGACAACATTATGGTTAAGATCCAACGAATACTATTTTGGAAACCCGAATGTTGCCTATTTAATCTGAACATCACAACTGCACCTTAATAAGGGGGTTGTGACATCTAAGCACATCATTTGGTTTTTACTAACCAGGGTGTAATGTATTTTGGTCTTAATACGTATAAACTACAAAACGGTAATTTAAAGATTATTTTGTGAAAACTAAAACGATAAACATTGTGCAATTACATTTTCTATCACACATCCTATATTTTAAGAAATCAACGTTTTAATACGAGTGTACAAATTATTTCACGAGTCGAGAGCATGTGTCGGTTGTTAATAATGCCGTTATTAGTAGTACCACCAGACGCATGTTACATCCAAGGTGTCCCATCAAGCATAACGCCTCCAGCTAGCGTTTGCCTGGCGAACTCCATGTGGCTGGCAAAGCAGAGCGAGATAACAATACAATTAAACAATACTCTGGCGAATGGAAGGAAGTAATCGATAAAACTTCGGGCCTGTTTATGCCAACCTCAATATTTCAATGTTAACAAACAGTTCAAGGACAAGTCCTCTCCTCGCGAAACAGTACGAATTATTCTGCCAGTACCTCATTCGAAGTTACATCGGCAGTGAGAATAACACAGCCCGGTTCTGTGTTTTTTTTTTTTTTTTTTTAAAGGTTAGCATTAATGTTATGAGTAATGTACAAAGAGACATTGAGCTAATATCGATTGCATCTGAGCCACAATAATATGCAATTCGTATCCGAGCATCTTGATAAGTCCCAGCTTTGAAACTGAAACGAGTGCGAAATTGATTAGCTAAGATACTTGGACGTCTAGTTTTCTTTTTATAATAACCTTGTTATAAAGGAATGTAGAGGAGAAAATAAAGACCCTAAAAAGAAAACGTTGACAGAGATGTATGCGTACTTTAGATGTAAAGATTCGATTACCTTGTAAGTCAGATCTGTGGCGGGAGTCCAGGTGAAATTGGTACTTAAAGGGGCAGATGCCAGTTTCTTGCTAATAGAGAGGATAGAGGTCTACTAAATGCAAAAAAATAAAAATTCTAGAGCGTTATCTTACGCAAACCGGCTTAAACGGGACGCTTACATTACGTGCATGGGGTCCAGAGAACATTTACTGACATCAAAGAATCTTTCCTAGATCATAGGGTTGCAGATTTGACACCGACAAGGATGAATTAGACAGTCTGTCGTAACGTGAAACTAATCATTGTCGAATGGGGACAGGGGAGGACGCAACGTGAACGTATCTCCATGGCAAATCCCTTTTAGACAGTGTAATAGCCCGCTCATATTCTGACCTAAAACGTCACTACTCAAACGAGATTTAACGTTGTCATTTTATGTCAGGAAATAATTATGTTTAATCTGGCAAAAACAGAACGTTTTAAATGACCGTTAGTGGCTGTATTGCACACATACAAAGTTCAACTGTTGTTAAGATAATCTAACTAGATCATACTAAGGCATTTAAAATTGTATAAAACGAACACATTGTAGTTTCACGTGTTGCTTAAATATTAACTTGATTTTAAATATTTTAGTTGTTAATATGATTACCATTTAATAACTTTATTGTAACTATAAATAAGTACCATTACCAGGGCAGAAGAACTGTTACAAACTAACCAACTGTTGTGGCAATAATTATGATAACATTAGTATAGCTTTGGATAAACAAATACACCAAAGTGGTGTTGTGTTTAAAATATTGGTTAAGGTAGGCCTCCCAATCAGCTCAGTCTGTAAAGGGACTCGCCTGAGGCCTACGAGTGGGATTTTGCAGGTTCCAGTCCAGTCCAGCTCATTCCCCATTTGTGACGGGGTGAGCGTGGTGCCGTGCAATCTCTGCTCCTCACTAGCCAGCATCTCCGATTAGCTTCTCTGACATCTGCTGGACTTTAACTTGTTTTAGGTATACGCTGAAGGGTCATCAATAACTCTCCACAAACATCATTGGAGGGTAACGTTCTTTTCAGCTCAGCAGCTTAAATCTGAAACAGACATGATTATTGCAATACAGTATCAGCTCTGCTAATGGGTTGTTAACATGAGTTTTTAAGTGAAAAATCTATCTACAGAATAAAGAAGAGTGACATTTTGCTTGAAATCGGTTTTATATATATTGGAGACATAATTGTAGCATTGTTGTTGACCTCCAAATCCCAATTCAAAGCGTAGCTATAAAGCTTGTCTCTACAACATTGCACCGAAAAATTGAAATCCTACGGTGAAAATAAAATTAAAACCTATAATCATAATTACTTTTTAGTCTAACCTTCTTTTCCCCGACAGCTCTGCAGTCTCTGCTTGGAGTGTCCTTTGATTACAAGCACCTGAGTGTGGTACAATCAACACCACACTCAAGTACACAAGGAGGTCTGGGCTGTGGGTTAGACTCCACCGCCTGTTAGGGCCAGCCTGGGTGTTCCCCAGCTGAGGACGAGTCTCCAGGATTTGTGCCATAATAGATGTATTTTTTTTATATATTTTAAATGTATCGTATATTTATTAAACCGGGGGGGTTAATGGAAAGCAATTCAAACGACAGTAATTTATCTTTTAGAGTGTATGCTTGTTCATTGAGCTTTCTTTAAAAGCTGGTTTCCTTTTGTCTGACATTTTATATCAGTCATACATTATATATCATTTGACTTTTATTCCAAGCCACCACCAGTTTGAAAGCATAATACTGTAAAGGGCTCCGTCTGTAGGGGTTTTTTAGCTTGCAAATTTATATTACAATCTCTTTGTGATTTGGATAGATTTTGTGAAACATAGCAATATATTAATGTGCCATCTTTAGATATAATTTAAAATTAAAGTCTGATGAATGAAAAACAGTTCAAGACAACATTTATTTTGAATTCACTGTAGGTTTCATTCTTCACCTACAACATAAATTAAACATTAACCGTGCTATTTTGAATATTTTCAATTGGTGCACATTTTCAGTGCAAGTGAATTGTGAATTTGATGTGCAACTTGTATGTCATGACTAAATTATAAAGCTAATTGTATGTTTTAAAAAGCACACACTGCAGGATCTGGTTTGCCACCCTTGAACGTCATAAC
>JAOYSI010000013.1:1170263-1202564 GCA_025775065.1 Hiodon alosoides | reverse complement strand
GTGTCAATGACTCTTGATGACCAAATAATAGTATAAACAGTGTATGTAAGTGAATAGTAAAAGTTGACATTTTTGTTTTGTTTTTATAAATGCTGTACTCAATGTTGAGGTTTTGAGAACATCGCAGACACGATCCGACGTAATTCATCCGCGAAATAGAAAGTTTAGTGCTTTCTATCGTGGCCAAGAATACTGGCCCTCGTTAGGTTGTCACACCAAAATGCAGCTTTAAGAAACACGCAGGGATATTCGTTTGCATAAAAGTATCCGTTGCATCACCACTCGGTGAGTACACGGTAGTATCCCAGTTCTCTCACGATCAGTTCTGTTATTAATATTCTTGTAAGCGCTATCTATTTCCTTCTCGCAACACGCTGAGCGATTGCTCTAAGAGTCTAGGATCACTTCGCAGCTTTAGACTGCACAGTTGGGTTTTAGATACCGTCTGGTCGTGTATAATGAAAAGGGATTTTGCTCAGGACCCCCCCAATTCCTTGAATAAAGTTTTCATCAGTTTTCTTCTAAAATAATTTGCAGGGGCGAACAGAAAGTGTAATGGTAAGAAAATGTGATTTTCCTCCCCAGTTTCGTGACTATTTGTTTCTTTACATAATACAGTTTAGTTTCTGCCTTTCGAGTAGGTATCAGTTCCACCCTAGTAAGGAACCGAACTGATAACGAATCTTATCGAAACGAGTCTTACTCCAAGACGCTTGAACTTTCAATATACTTAAACATCCTGCATATGATAAAACACTGGCAAGAAGTATCGATAATGCGTGTGGTAAAGACATGGTAAGAAAACGCACGCTGAAAAACGTGCACCTGCCATAGGTACCAGTACCCCAGGGAATGTAATCTGCCGTACTAGAAAGTTTTCAGCGAAATGCTCTCGAATGTCTAAATTGATTATCATTATACTTTTTAAAAATCTATAAATTACTGCATTATACACGTTTTTGTCCGAAGCGCGTCTCTTATAGATCTCTTATAGATGATATATCACATGAGGATTTTGTCAGAAGCGCGTAATGTCTCTTCTAGATGATATATCAACATGATAATTTTAAACAGAAATAACCAATAATTTGCCCTCATTATTTAAACGCTTAGTACAATGCAGCTTCCTACAACTTCTCCTTGTCTTAATAAGAATCAAGGTTCACATGCAATCATTACTCGTGAATGAACCGATGATGAAAGAATTCAAAAACAATATGGGCAAACCGCCCTAAACGAATTGATTTATCATTTCGAGTAATATAAGAGTCTGTTTATAAACGTTACCTTTGTATTCAGAAGTCTTAAAATAGCAAATCTCCCTTTCGTTTGTATACTAAACTCATATTCGAACACAACTTATAATGAATATATCCGTTTTGAAGCGTTGGGAAACATTTATTTTAATTTCATTTTTGTCATCGCGACGAAACTTCTAGGTCTTTAATATAATTAAGTCTTTAATAAATAACCTCAACACGTTTTCGTTTTCATTCAGACACACATTTCAATGAATCATTGTCCATAAAATAAAATAAAAAAAACATAAAATAAATATCTATATAAATAGACAAAAAATGAATTGAAAATATAAACAATTTTTAATGCAATGAAAATATTTACGAAAAAGAAGAAGGAAAAATTAAAACTAGGAATTAAGACTTATTTGCATAACATAAACATTTTATATTAAATTGCGGAAAAACAGGTTTCAAAGTTAGACACATGTGTTCATGTGTTAACATATCATACTAGGTTTTTAGACGAGTGTTTTACCGTGAAGTTTTTTTAAATTTTTTTATTTTAATCATTGATTAATTAATTGGTTTGTCATTCAGGACAATCTGCTCATTCTCGTCTATGCAGAAAATACATTTGCAGATTGTTTTTTCTAACAATTTTTTTTCGTAGTTCTGAAAACTTTGATGTTCTCACAAGTTACCTTTTGATTAATGTGCACTTGACTGTTTCTCTGTTTCATATTCATATCTAATCTCATGGCCCATAAACTAATAACAAAAGGCAGGCGAGAATTATTTCGTCTACTAGACTGCAAAGAAAAGCTGCTGTTTGTAACAAGCGGTAAGATTTATGAAGGAAAGAAGTTTCTGTAAGCCTAGGGCTTAGATTGAAATGTTTCATTTCCTAAGTTAACGACATTCACTGTTGCTTAATGCTCTTGTAGGCTCGTGATAGTAGTAATTTTACTACAGGGTTTTTAATGTACATCGGATTTTATGAATACATTATAGGACTGTATTAAGACAGAAGTTGTAATGATTTTTCATGTTCCTTTAGAAAAATAGATAGATAGATTAACAAAGTTCTCGTATCTGATCTGCCTCCTCTCTCCCTGGAGGCTGTGTTTAGTCTGTCCCCTACCGTCTAGCCTCAGCTACGGTGATAGCCAGTGCCTTGAGTTATTGATGATTAGAATGGGATAATAGTGCAACTGCGTGGAGATTGCCCTTGAAAGCAGGGGCTTACACGACAAGACCATTGCAGTCCCCTGTGCTTTATAAGAGATGAAAAGAGGGTGGTTTTAAATACTGGAAAACGTTTTTTGTTTTTTCTTCAACGCCAACTTAAATGTCAATAGTTATAACCATGTGTAAAACCGAATTCAAAATTATTCAGTATGGCGAATTTTTGCTGTTTTAATGTATTATTAATTGTAGAAAAAGTTTGCAATTTTAAAAATAGCAAAACAACATTAGTCTTGTTTTTAGAAACTGACTGAAGGTTTTAACAATCGTCAAATTGTAGCTTTTCCACTTCTAAATAAATTAGGCCTATCGCCTGAACAATTAAGTAAATAAATCCAGTAAAGCCTATGGAAACTATTTTACTTTTAAAAATCGAAGTTATTGAAATGTAAAAATGTATTTGGTTCTTGGTTCTTGGGATTAGTGAAATAGGTTTAAACACGATCTATTGTGTCTTTGAAGTACATTGTTTTGAGAGTAATGTATTAGGTAGCCTACTAATGCAGGGCATGTCGATTACATGTTAGTTTCCTTAGCATTCGGTGTTTTATGCGATATTATCTTTTTCTTTATCCTAATTTAAAACAAACCATAAAAAATAAAAAATAAAATAGTAAACGTATTAGTGTGCAGGTAATCGAGGATCTTCCAAGCTTCCGTGTAGGCTACTTTAATATCATAGTAGGAACTACACAACGTCCTTGACCTTCACATGTCAACGGTCGTTCTGCTCTACATGCAGAACGGCGTGTGACTAAAAATAAGTATTGGCTATGTCGCGGATTATTAAAAACAAACAAACAAACAAAAAAAATACAATAGCCATTCTATATTGGTGTCAGATCTGTTAATAGCCCCTTTAGTGATCTCAACCAATGTTACAATGAACAAAGTTTGAGTTAATGTTTTTTTTTTTTTTTTTTTTTTTTACGGTTATTTCTATCATACTGAAATTTTGAATGCACACTAGTGCATTCACACATTGATCTTATTTTGAAACCAAGTCTAACCAAGACTTAGTTCTTCTAAACATGTGACAGGACCCTCTTTGAGAACTATGAAGTCAGACCCAAAGTATCAGGCCACCCTAAAATTCACACCTTAGCTTACTGTCCGACATTCCACAAGTGATCCACATTCGAGATCACAAACAGCCAAGGGAATGACCTTCTGACCACAGAAGAGAAAATATTGTTTACATGTATAAGTCCACCTGGATATTCAGCATGTCCAGTATATTGTGAAAGGTTAAATGACTAGTCTTTCATTCAGTAGTATGTAGTGCTGAAGCCCACAGTTAAAAAATGGATCAAGGGGCACTTTAATAGGAAATTAATGGTTGTGCACCTAAATAATTAGAAACCTGTGTACTTTTGTGTAGAGACTGTGTTTTCCATTTAATTAAAAATAAACATAGATAAATATAATGCCATTTTCATGCTCCTGTAGGTTTTATATGCCTATAGGATGTCTTATGTCTCACATAAGGAAGAAAAAAAAGAACCATACTTTGTGTGAAGTGACCCATCAGGCACACGGAAACAAATGTTGTAACCATCACTTTTTGTAACTCAAAACACTTTTGAATATCTGAACAGAACAGTAAGTATCTTAAGGAAGATTGAGGGATTCATTATTTTAAAATATAATTTCAAACCCTATCGATCTTTAAAAAGACAATTTTGTAGTACGGTAACAGTTTGTAGGTAATGGAAATGTTGATCTTTATACTGAAGCCAAGAAAGGCTCTAAATCATTCCTTGTGTGTTCACTCAGGAACAACTCACTTGCACAGTGCGCTCTGGGGTAAATACCAACCACAGTTCAAAAGGTTTGAATGTTAAAATTTTCCTCAGCTATAAGATCACTGCTGTGTTGAAGCAAGGTTTAGTGAAATCAGTAAGACACTTTAATCAAATTTATCAGTTAAAATAACTCAGAGTTATGCTCCTAGAAAATAATTCTGTTGAGAGGTCGAACACATTTTACCCAATGCCATGCTGTGCTTTAGAATAATTTCACTTTGGCTTTCTGTTTTAAATGACCATTCACATGTGCTTCATGGACATTGGGATGGTAGGGGCCAGGGTGCTGGCCTCCTGACTAACAGGACCCTTCCCAGCCTGCCTGGTTATATGACATCTTCAACATCACATTCCTTTGCTTCTGAAATCTCTCATTATTAATTCAGTTTTCTGATGGTAAATAAATAAAGCCTGAATGTTGTTGTCTTGAATGACCATAACCGAGTTGGAAAATGCCCATTTACCATGGTAACCACTCCACAGAAAATAGTGTGAGAATCAAGGAGCGTGTTACCAAACCATTGCCGCCCACACATCTCTGTCAGACAACCGACAGTGTTGAACAACAATTTCACTTGCTCCATTTGCTGAGGGATTTTTCCCAGGTAATTGCACCTTGTAAAATGCAGTTGAAAAACACCAAGAACCAGACAGCCCTTATCAAGAAAATATTTTATTTCTCACAGGACCTTTCACAATTCACATTCAAGGAAAACTTAATCTGTGTTACAAACAGATCAAATGTGACACCTGACACTTAACAGCACCTCCTACCCTGACAAACCAGCATGGGCATAATACAAGGTGGAAATATTTAAGAAACAAACCTCCTTTCATGCAATAACCCCTAAATCCTCTGAAAATGTAGAGAGGTGCCACTTCCCCTGAAACCTGTAATGGGGTGTGCTATCTTATTTATTTATTTATTTTCTCCCACAAAGAATAATGGATAAAAAGTGACAAGCTATCTGGAGAATCTGAATGCATAATTGATGGGGGGGCATAAATTAATATGATTATGCTGTAGCTGAGTGCCATCACTGCCAGACATAGAGAAGTGCTGCAAAATGAAACATGGGTCCCATCTTTGAGCTGATAGGCATCAATATGTAATGTACATTATCCAGGGCCTCTCATCTATGGAACATATGACAGACCTTGCCGTAATTTGAATTCCCCCTCTTTTGTGCAGAGACACTTGTGACTTCAAGGAGGAGAGACCGTTGTGGATTCTAACTGGGAGACGCTAGATCTTCTCATGGGGTCTGAGAGTAATTGAGCATCTAATTATGGCCTGTCTAGGAATCTGTTTTTTTTTTCCCTTTCTTTCTAATGTTTAAACACTGTAGAGTAGGTAGCATCCTCTAATAATGTAATTAGTATTGTTTTTTCTAAGGTCAAGCAGAATTCACCAGTTAAAAAAAAAAAATCCTAATTGTCATAAAAAGCACAGCTGGCTATGTGTGATCTTGTAAGAGACATTTTAAGAAAGAAAATAAAAATGTTTTGTTTTTTTTTTGCTCTAGAACTACCAACCTATCCAAAAGAGTGGGCAAGCATTCCAAAGGGTGATGTTCTTTGGAATGTGGTTTAAGGCAAGCAAGAAGAGAGATGAAATGGTTTCACATGATTAAACTGTATTGAGATTGTGTATTCTCTCTATTGAGTTAAACCAAAATGGAAAGAAAAAAAATGATTAAGTTAGCACTTAATGTTCATTTGGATGATGTAATGGAGGTATTCACCCCTGGTTCAAAGGCAAATCTTTTTGAAACATGTGAATTATTCTCAAAAATACTCAAAACGAGTGAAAGTGGTATGATTAATTTTGAAATTGCACTAATACAAAGCTCAGTAAAAATCAGGACACATTTCCTAAAGTGAGATTTTACTTGTAAGATAAAAGACAGATTTTTTCCCTCATCTATCTGCCGTCTACAAGTCAGTGCAGCATGTTGTCTTTGTCTTTGCCAAAATTTCTGATTAAGAACACAATATATACAACAGACTGCATACCTCCATTCATGCTGACATTTACAGAATTGTTTTGCCTAGTCTCTTAATTCACCACTGTGTTGCCCCTAGCTAATTGGACCCGACAAAACCACTGCAGTCAACTTCTAGTGTCTTTGTCTTCGCACGCATTGCTCCATAGAAGTAAACGGTATTTGTTCAGTGATTCATGATAAATGACTGACCATGTAGGTCTGTGGATTCTTCAACAAAAAGTATGTTTATATATCGGATATAGGCATATTTGAATCAGAAAAACCCTGTCTAAGTGTACCAAAAAAAATAAAATAAGGAAAATCACTACTGTTAATAGCCAAGACAAAAATATCACATTCAATATTACACTCCCCCACTACATACAGAGATCATGCTGAAGATTGATTCTCCTTCAACTCTACAATGATCTGAAATGCCTGATCTAAAAGTTGCGTCAAGGTCGAGGGCTTGAAATGAACCACACAACAGAGAGGAGAAGGAGAAACAGAGGAGAAACGGACAGGAAATTGGTCAATTTCCAGGGATGATCCACTCGTACAGTATACAGTCGGTGGGATTAATTAATATCGACACGTAGAGCTGTCACCGTTGACCCAATTCAATTAGGTCAGGACTTTTGCTAAGAACTTTGTTTTCTATCTTGTAGATCAGCATGCAATGAATCACTTAATACCTATTCCAGCCATTTTTACTTACTCAATACTTAAACTATAAAGGAACAATGTGAATGTTTCTGTTGGTCATTTATACACCTTCTAAAGTTCAGAATAATTCAGCAATTCTGTTAAATGCTATGAAATTTTTTCATGAAGTTTATTCAAAAACAAATCAAGCAGGTGTCGCTTATCAGACTGACTGGCTGTGGCAGAAGAGTGAAGTAAGGCGTAACAAGGATAAACGTCAATGACGGCGGGCATTTTTAATGTGCTTGCTTCATTAAAGAACTAGTTCATCAATTTAACACAAAGATGTTAATTGTCCAACGAAACGCTAATCCAGCAGAACCTATTCCTCCGCTCCACCTCTCTACCAGTGCTGATAATCACTGGCCAAATTAATCCAACAGAGGAAACAATCCACATTAAATCCCAATGCACACCTTTCTCATGTTTACCTTTAAAAGTAGGCTGCTTTGAAGCCGTATCGCTTTTTTTCCTCTTGCTGTTTCATGTATATGAAAAGACGAAGCCTTTAAAGAGAGTGCAAAGGTATTAGATTTTGTAATTACCAGGGCACCAAGCTGTGACTGAAATTATGATTTTCAGCAACAGATGTGCTCCAAGTTGCTGCATAAATGCATACATAATGCAAACCTTTTTACGAATGGCTGCATGTAAAGATCCCATTGGGTTTCGGGGTTCCCTTGTGAAAGGCCCTCTGATCTTTATTTTCCATACTCCTGAGAAGTAAATTTTGAAATACTGAAATCAAAGTATTTCATCTGCGCATTTTTTTTTTTCGAACCAACCTGCCGCACTGCCTCCACACATTAGAATGACTGTTTTACAAAATCAACTAGAAAAAATTAATTAATTCATATTAATAAGTGGTATTATCAGCATCTTGACATATGCAACAGTGGCCCTAGTTTCCAAGAATGGAAATTTCATGGGAATCTAGGACCACGGGAGTAATGTAAGCAGGGAACTGTTTTTAAGCCATTGGCACATAGCTGAGAAACACTTCAAAGTGCATCCACATGAGGCCTTCAACTTCAGTGCTCCACACACAGCAAGACTGCTATCAGCTGGAATTGCTCGTAACCGGGCACCTTTAATAATTCATAAACAAGCCTGTCCAATGAACAGCAAGAATTCAACTTTGAATGCTTCTTTGAACTGACATGCACCTGCAGAGAGAGACAAATTTTCAGCATGTTCCTCCCGATGTCTAAAAAGCACAAAGGGGAAGTATGTTTTTCACAAGATTCTTAATTAAGTTTCTCACGTTGCATTGACATTCAGGTGACAAAATCAACCTGTACTAAGAATTACTGTCATATTATGTGTAAATATATATATAGATATATACATACACACACGCACACATACATACACACATCTGTTGGGCAATGTTCTGAATATGATCAATGTGCTTCTTCAAGAGACAGACAGGGCCCAATGCTAATTTGTAGCTTGTGATCGAACAGTTTTTTTCCCCTGCTGGATGGCATGCGACTTTCAAAAGGTCAGATTCAATTAGTGCTGCCCAGAGACATTAAGGGCAATCACCAAACTGGTTAAAGGTGCCGGGTTAAGAGTTCTGAATATGCTAACAATTCTCACGTCCCATTACCAGTTGTTGCACAATATCTGTTTAGACAAAGGATTAATTGAGGTCAGTTTGCTGTGGTAGAAAAAAAATCCAGAACAGTGGATGTGATGATCCTGACAACACATTTTTTGTTTATTGTAAACATCAAAACACATTTGTTTGGTCAAAAGACATGCACATTTAATGCAAAGTGCTGTTGCCAAGAAGCATATGCGTGGATGTTATTTGCAATTTGCGCAAGCTATTTATAAAAAAACTAATATTCGTTTAAAGAATATCTATAAATTGTTTTGACATGTAACATTTTTTTGTATCTGTTCAATCTACCCTTAACCAGAAGCACAGAGTAGAAATGTGTTGCAGTACATGCATTAAATACACATGAAAATCGCTAGACTACACTTCATATAATCATAAACTTTTGCTGCAAAATAAGTACACGTTTCATGGTCGTCATACTTTATCTTGACATTTGAATATTAAATGTGTACTTTTACTGTAAACAATACAACCATACAACATTTAAATACGTTTCTATTTTAGTTATCATCAATTAAATAACTGGTTAATATGTTTCATATGAACAGAAGCATAAGCTTGAAGCAAAGGCAATAATGAACGTGAGTGAACTGTGGCAAATTCATATTAGACAAATAAATAATAGCATAAACTGTATCTTGTGCACTGAATTGAATGAATGATTCTAGTAACGCATAATGCCACGGTATATGTTTCTTCCCAGATACTTAATTAATTGTTTTAACGTTAGAAAAGATGGTTTTCCGGTTTCAAATGATTCATTCTAATGGACACGACATTAACGGGGTGCAGTTTTCCTGCAGGGGAAAGAAAAATTCTGGTTTCAGAAAGACGGAGAAAGACGACATTTGGGTCTGATAAACTTTGCAAATAAAGAAACAGACGGGCCTGCTCGGCGTTGAAACTTTAGTTATGTAATAGAGAAGCGTGAAGAGCAGAAATGAGATCGGGCTGGCTTTCCCCTCCTGGCCTTCCCTCGTGTCATATCCCCCATGTTGATAACACACAGTTTGGTGCATTCGAAACGTGATGCACTCATTGAGCTCCCGGTCCCTGGAGAACGGGTCAGACAGCCCAACTCAAGCTTCTCCTGGACGCAGAAATGAAAATCAATAAACAATCTGAAGTTCTCAGAAAATATATTTATTTTCCTGTTTAATGAATAGAAAAGCTTGGTTACAGCTCGATCTGAAGGTTGAGTTTTCCTGTGTATATGTTTTTACTCCTCTGCATCACAACCTGTTTGGTGGGCTGGGTAGATTGAACGTATGCCTGTGAGTTGCCAGCGTAAACCTTTTCTTGTTGGAGAAACTAGACTGAATATTCATTTTCACATTGTTTGGTGACCTCAATGGTAGCTAGTCGATTAATGTGGATTCATTTACTATCCAGTTATATCTATATATAAACATTGATATAACATCATATATGAGTATCATTTTTATATTATATAACCCTAAGCTTTACTCTTATTAAAAATGATTGTGAATCCTCACCAGAAGTGTTCACAAAGTAATACATATTAGCGACAATTTTGGCAACAGTTTCAACCGTAAATAACAAAATGTCTTGAGCTAATATGTGTGTCGTCGTTTTCCAGTTATGACCCATCAGAAAATGGCTCAATGTTAAAGAAAGGAGACCCCAAGTTGAACAACAATAATGTGATTGCTGGTGTGTGGATGAGACTTTAAAAAGAAACACCCAGCTCCTGGATAACAGGCTCTTGGTAAAACTCTTGGTAAGCTTTTGGTAAGCTCCATGTGCCACAGAGATCATTTTGTGTCATTTTGTCCGGTCGTGTGTGAGTGAAGAACTAAAGAACGCGATGTCGAGTGAGATGCACCAAGACAGAGGTGGGGCGAAACGTACAGGGGACACCAGCGTTAAACCGAGCAGGTGAGGATGCACGGAGACCTTTCAGTAATTAGGACAATGGTGGTGTGGAATGGAGCCTTTCTGTCTTCTCTGAATGGATACAGCTGTAAGGAGGGAGGAACTCAGATTTAGAGCTCCCCCAGGAGGGTCATCTGTCTAAACCTCTTAACTTTACTTGCAGGGCCTTCTGTCCCTGTACATCCATTCATCTGTGGATTAAAGCAATGGTGGAGAGGGGATCAAGTGATGGAGTGGCTGTGCTGAAGGGGGTAGTGGAGCCTGCATCAAACCATGAAGCTGACAGATGCATAACGACAGACCTATGCACTGCTGGTAAATATATGCATGTCAGAACGTTTCTCTATGACATCATTGGGCTCTCAGGCTGTAGAATCGGTGTAATCCGGCATGAACAAATTCTTTAGCCTCGAATTCTGAAACACCTTAAACAACACATAGGGGAGAACATGGCAACACAAGCAAGAGCAGGACTGTTTCAATGAGAGGGATGTGATTCTGGAAACATGGGATTATTTTGCTGGCCCCAATACATTTGTGTGTCTAGTGTTACACCCCCAAGGCTTATGTATCCAAAATTTCAGCAAATTTTCGATATCAAAATCGTGACTTTTATTTTTTGGCTTATTCCTGGAAATTCCCGAAGCAACTAGCCCGAAGAGGTTTTAAAAGAGTGTTTCTTACTCCAAGTTTTTTTGAGTATATCTTTTTCAAGGATAAAATAAAGAACTACAATTTTGAATTCTGATAAAAAGATATAGTTGTTGTTTTATGTTTCACATCACCGAGCCAGAAAGCTTTGAAGTAATTGTGGTTCAACTTTTTTAAAATGCCTTTTTAAAATGCATTTTGTATTCCATCAGTGGATTTGATGACTTAATAATACAGGAAAAGGAAAAAAAGAAAAGAAATAATGTAAATAAAACAATTTGATGGGAGGGTTTTTGACCCCAAGCAAGTATCTTCTCACATCATATAGCCCACTGTCACTTGCCTACTTCCCATGAGCAACTATTGATTTTGCACATTGGCTGCAGGCTAGTCCATAAGGAACAAATTACAAAGTCAGAGGTCTGGACAAAGTAATTGCTTGCATGGTCATGCCCTTTCACTCCTTCTGTGTGCATTTCGGTCCCAGAGCAGTGCGGCCGTTGACATGTAACTGAATTTGACGAAGATAACACTGCAGTAAGGAGGCAATGCAATGTTCCCCTTTTTTAAGCGAAAAGACTTCCATTTGGGGTTTGGGGTTTGTAGTATGTTTGTGATGTGGGAACGCCTCTCCATCCCAGTTAAATGTTATACTGTAAAATAAAAAATAAAAAGACTTCAGAGGTACAGATTTTTTTGCAAAATCTTCGTGTTGGACTGATAAACGCATATCCACCACTGCGGTCGCCGGTGTTTACTTTCATTAATATCGGTGGATCTCATCAAAACGCATCATGGTGAAACAACTCCCAAGGTGTATGGGATGTCTGCGTTGGAGGCGGCCTCCCAGTTGGAGGTGGTGTATGTGGAGCACCTGGAGGGCACCTGATGTTGCCCTGCTGCTGGCAAGGCAGTGAAGCGAGCAGGCGGGCGGGCCAGTCCTCTGCGAGCAGCTTCCCCTCGTCCTCTCCGGAGCGCAGAGATGAGAACAGCTCAAGCGTCACCAGTGGTGGACCCTACACCTCAGCACGCGAACCACGCGGAAACACATGGGAGCCCGTGACCCCGTTTCTGTGTCCTATTTCGGGCATCACTTCAAGGCCTTTGGTTCAAATTCTGGGACCATAAAGGCAGGAGATGCAGGGGTTTGAAGGGGTTAAATAAAAGGGGTTCATAGCCTCAACCAGAAGAAGAGATCGTTTATAAAAGGTCAAACGGACTGCTGAAAATCAAAAATAGGTTTTTTGAGACCAAAAGGTGACGAACAAATCTTTTCTTAAAAATAGGCAGCCAGGGAACTGCTGGGTGGCTGGATGGAATTCTTAGATAACCTGCCAAGCAAATCAAGAAAAATATTAATATTTTCAAATGGATTGAAGTTATATCCAAATCCTTTCTCTCATGGTACATTGCCATCTGCAGGTGTAGACTCATTTGTAAAATTATTCATGTTAGAACAGAGAATTGACATACATTTTATGAATAAAGTATGGCTAACCCTTCATTTGCCACAACAGAAAATATCTCCTTAGGTAATATGAAAGGAAAAACTGGAAATACAGTGCACTCATCGGATTCTCTAGAATCTCATGGGCTTTGACCTCTGACCTCTGAGACTGGGTGAGAAGACGAGTTGGAGGGGGAGGAGGAGGGGGAGGAGGGGTTACTGGCAGGAAGACATGATGAAGACATCACAAGCCTGGCGTCCCAGTAGGGACTATTGTCTCGTGGCACACTGGATCATATGTGCTCTTGCTGAACACTTGAATCAATATTGTAAACATAAAGGGGGGATGGGGGGGGGATTCAGAGCAGAGCCACAAAGCTTTTCATCCCAATCAGTCATGTATTTATTGGTCATGGGTTGTTTTACTCATGGAAGAGCTGAGCTGAAATATGTATTCATTTTCCGTACTAACAGGAATTCTTATTCTAATATAGCTGATTAATTCTGACTGGGCTTTTTTCTAGATAATTTTACTAATTCATTTTACAGCAGTCAAGTTAAACAACCAGATTTGAAATATATATTTACAGTGTTTAACAGGCTTTTTAAAATCTCACGAAAATCGGAGTGGAAACCTCAGACAGAAAACAAACCGAGGTCTTTATAGGGTGGAATCTTTTCAGAAAAGGGAGGCTAAATTTGTGAAAACAAAGAATTGGCGCAGTGCTAAATGTTTAATATAGAGGTATATTTTAGGACAGGGGTCGGCAACCCCATTCCTCGAGAGCCACAGTATCTGTTTAAGCTACCTCTCAATCAGCATCTGATCTTCACCTGGAATCCCTAGGTTTGATCAATTATAATCCAATCAGTAGCTTCAATTAAATGATTTGGAGGCAAGGTGGAGTAAATTCCGACAGGCACTACGGCAACCAACCGTAGTAGCCAATCGAGCATATACATATATTTATACAAAATAAGAACCCAACAAATGGTCTTTGGGAACATTAACTACATCTCATTAACAATAATAACCAAACAAGTGGGCCGAATGGCAGCGTTTAGTTACAAGTTGTTTTAAATTCACACCCATTTGTTTTCTAGTGACAATAGCATTTGTGTTTAAAACGAGAGCAACATGGGCGATACGATGATTAAATAAATGATTTTGTTAAAAAGCAATTAGACAGTCTGCGACTGGTTATTGGAGGTAACAGATCTTGGTCGTTAAAACCCGGGGACCTGGTTTTCAGTCTCACGTGCTACGTGCCATGATGTGTTGCCTGGTGAAGGCGAAGCAGCACATTGTCTCAAGAGTCACACTGGTGAGTGTGAAATGAATATTTACCTCCCCTTAGCGGTGATACTGTGGCCTATGCATTTACCCTTTGCTTCGGTTTACGTTTGCACCCCGTCATCCAAATCGTTGTGTTTGTTTCCTGTGAGCGCTTATCTTTTTTTAAACATCCCAGAAATGCTTCTGCCCAGAATGCTTTGGGGAAGGCCATATCAGAATTCAGAAATAGGTTTTGAACGGGATCGCTGCCTTGAATTCGGCTTGTCTCGGAGAGTCACCTATCCACACTGGCCCTACACTGGTCCGCCTGGTGTGCCATCCCTTGCAGTCCGCACAGGATACATTGTTAAGGCGTTCGGAGGATGAGTGGCAGTAATGCAAAATCTTCATTAAAATGTTGAATGCATTCTTTCGACCCTTTTGTTCTGAGATTAAATGCGTTAATGGATTACAGATTCACACACACACACACACACAGACACCCACACATATGCACATTTGTCATACGTATAATGGATGATTTCATTCCAGCAATTGAAAATGACATGATTAGCTACTCGTGCATTCTGCGAGCATGTATCGGACAGAGTAAATAACTTTCTGTACTCTTAATTCATGTGCTGAACGATTTGATTCCGCACTTCTGGACACATTCACCCCCTGCGTACCCCAAAGTCTCCATGGGTTATATTAATATATTATTCGTTGGGAGATTAAAGTTTCAACATGCAGAGGGTGACTCAAAGTTGGCCACTATCTGATGACAGGCAGGATTGGTGGAGAGCCTTTCAAAAATCCATACCGGCCCTACCTCCATCCAGGCACTATTGACAGTTGTCAGTCTGGACGCGATATCACATAAACATTTTCCGATTTCTATCTCAGGTTTCCATAGCTGGGCGAAATCCTGTTAACTTCTGACACAATCGCCTCTCAGACACCAATACCGCTCTGTCCATCCTGGCTTCCTGCAGAGCAGCAGAGATGACAGATCTTCATGGACTGCCTGTAGCATTCTGGAAGGAGGAAGCTCACTCACAGGGAGAGAGGTAATAAGGCAAATCAGCATGAGAGAAGGCTAAACATCAACAACAAAAATGAGGAGGATTTGAGGAGAACAGATCTGGTGGGAATATTCCATCAGGATAGATATCTGGCATGTTTATTAAAAAAAAACAAAAAAGGTTATTTTGGACCATGGGATTGTTCTGGGCCTGCCATAATAGAAAAAATGGTGTTACAGTCAAGCATCTTTGGAAAGCTTGTTACAGATACGCTATCCAATTAAAACATGAATTCATAACCTCAAGATTTGCGATTTTCTGATATTCCCAGATCCTTATTTTAGTAAGTTAAAATATTGGATGAAATCTGTGTGAAACTTTTCTCGTTACTCCGAAAAGTAATGGGTGTCGAAAATGTACACATACTTCAAAGAGAAGGCAATCTCAGCCAGAATTCTATTGTCAACGGGGCCTACACAGATGGAAACCCCCGGTGATCATGTGAGCTGTTGGGCAGAAATGTTGTTTTGTCCTCCATCTCCGGTATACCCCCAAAATATCCTGCGCAGCACTGCGGGAGTCAAACCCTGACCTGGCAGAGCGACAAGGGCTAAAGCAAAGCAGCTCCCAAAAACCCTGACCTCTAATTAATACTCTTGGCAAAGTGGCCCTTCACAAGATATTACAGTGATACATGTGCCGCAGCCCTCTTCTAGCCACCAGCACAATCACATCCTGGCCACCCTTCGGGGGTGTGTGTGCACAAAGGAAGTGAGGTGAGGAGGGGTAGGTGGGGGGGACCGGGAGCTTGGCGGAGTGGCGCGACACGGAAGCTTCCGCTCGGGTCCGGGGACAGCTCCGCGGCTGTCCCTGTCGCATCCTATCTCTGTCAGTGACACTCAGGGAACGGGAGCGAAGCGAGAGACCACAGCGATCAAGGCGGGGCTTTGTGGTACCTTTCACGCCGGTGAATAGCAGGTTTCTTAAGGTGGCCAGGACGGTTTTGCGACCCCGCGCTAAAAGGTTTGACCCTGGTCTTTAAGGCGTTCTCACTATAACTCCGACAAGACTAGGGAGGGGGTCACGCGTGCTGACACAATGTCTTTTTAAGCTAATCCAACGACGACCCAGATTCCACTTTGATTATGAGTCATTCTGATTCACAAATGCTTTGAGACAGCCTGTTGTCGATTAACTAGAAAGGTAGTTGGGTGACACCGCATGCCTGATGATTGGACATCATACAGGATGAAATCTAACACAAAGGTGCTGGTTATGGAACTGATACTGTTAGTAGAAACCTCCTCATATGTGCTGATAGGCCTTATGTATGTCATAAATTCCCATATTCCTCATATCTTGGGGGATTTTCTTTTAAAAATTTATTTAGAAACTGTGAACGCATGCTTACAAAACCAAAAAAAGAAAGCTCCCATTTTCCTGTTCTCATGTTTTTTTGTGCAAATTGAACGGCCAAAAAAACTACGTAAAAGGGACTTATAAAGGGACAATATAAGCCTTCCTATGAATTCATGCATTCATTCAACACAACGATTATAATAACTAAAACAGATTTTTTAAAATTCCGTGGTCAGTATGTTTTATAATAACCCTAATTACCACAATAAAAATTATAATAATAGCCACCTCTGGATATTACAATGCACCAGTGGAAAAAAAAAAATAAAAAAAAAATACAACAACTATCCCCTGTGAATGGTGAGATGCTGCAAGCTCATACCAGTCTACAGCGCAGGAAACATTTTAGAGGCAGTGGGTTAATTAATTAAACTAGAAACAAAAAAGCAAATATTCGTCAAACCACATGAGTGAAACACTCCCTGTCAACGTTTGACAACTGGGAACAAATATCCCAAATGAAAAAAAAAAAAAAAAAAAAAAGAGCAAACAAGTTAAGCCCGTTGTTGGTCATGGGGATGTTAGGCAAAAACGTGATGAGGGGGATGCCAGGAAACTTGAACCTGTCTAAAGGCATCGGAGGCTCCAGTGCTTAATTGTTCTTGATGGTGGCAGGTCGCAGAGGCATAGAACTGTGAGTGTCGCGCTGTTTCCTGCCTGCACGCATTCCAGTCATGTTTAACTCCAGGTGATGAGGACTGCATTTGCAGACTGTATTTGGAGGGATGAGTGGGTAGGAGTGTGTGTGTGCGTGCATGTGTGTGTTTGGGTGGTGGGGGAGGCGGGGGAATTGTAACACCTCGAAGACATAATCAAATATGCGGCCAAACAGCAAGGGAAATGGGCAACAAATATACGGTTTCTGTGGGAACCGGAAATCTCCCCCCCAGCCATGGATTCCGCGTTTGGCAGTCTGGCTTAGAAGTTTTGATGGGAGTGACACGTTATTTTCCGGTTAGCTATTGATTGTTCCCAGGTCCTGCTACAGCGGAATTCAATCTGGTGATGATTTCCACCAGAGGCAAAGCAGTACAAAAAATGTTTACATTTTCTGATAGGATGGGTAAATAAGTCCGGGGATTTTAACCGCAAGAACGTGGCACTGGTGGTGGTGCAGCTGATTAAATCTCAGTGCCTGATTGTTGGTAGTTTTTCGATTTATTATTAGCCTAACGTCATTAGGCTGCTGTTATTACTATTTGGGGTTTTCGGTTCACATGCAAATGTTGCCTGGTCTTTCTGAAGCTTGGCATGCCAGATAACTTTAAATGATGTTTTCAAAATTTTTATTTGGAATTGGCAATTTCTAGTTATTTGTTTCCACCTGATTTGGACTTTCCGTGTGTGCTAATGCATCTTGACTTAAGCTACAACTCCCAACCAGCTAAGGAAGTAAAACTAGACTCCTCCAATCCCAGTCAACTTCAACTCAGTCATCTATGTTTACACATTTTAGGCTACTCAGCCCTCACGAGTGGTTCTGTGTCGATTGTAAGAGTGGCACGTCCCTCTCGACGGTACCGCGAGCCTGCAGGGGCCTGGGGAGCCAGTCGGAGATGCTCGTTAGCGATGAACCAATGGAAGCCCTGGTGATTTATCCCACCCAAGCCACAGCAGGGCTTTGCCAACATTGTGTGCTCCTCTGGTCACAATCGGCTGGTGAGGTGAGCTGGATTTGAGTTGGCGAAACCCATATCATGGGGCCCAGTCTGTGCTTTACCGACTAAACCACAACATTGTTAATAAATCCCTTTACCTGATAAAATGTTTGATCTTTGTTAATACATGGTTGACCTTTTGTGGACAAACGGTAGGATGTCAATATCGTTGCTGAAGTGGATTTTTTTTAAAGCTTTTTTTTAAAAAACACAAATATTTTAATGCTTTCAATTGGAACATATTTTATTTAATGTTCGAATCTCAATTACATGAATACTTGTATTAATGCATAATAATAATGCAACCATATAATTTAAATAAAATATTTGGTGCATGCAGACACACACAACACACACAATTTAAATTGAATTCTATTATGTAACAAAAACATCGCCATCAGAATTTTAAGCAGAAATATGTATAGCTTCAATCAACACTACAGATCAAGACTTTTATGTAGATTAGAAACCCAGGGTCTCTCTGTCTCATTTCCTATAGTGGGATATTGCAAATTGGCATGTTAAATCTAAATGTCCAAACACCTGAAACCTGTCAGAATTCTGCACCCCACAGCTTTAAAACCACAGCATGGCTCTGTGCTTTTGTGACTGATTTTCCAAAGTGTTGTAGAGATGAAGATGAATGGGTGGGGTGGGGGGTTTGATTGGAGGCTCTGTAATCCCATAAAGAGCAGTGAGATTGAAGGTGTACTGGGGGTGTTAACACAGCAGGTTGGAAACAGCGGAAGGTCCACCTGAATTGTCACCAGAATTTTAAGAAATGATTGCTACACTTGGCCAGGATATTATGTAAAAGCTGCACCCTGACATCTGCCTTAGTACTTCTCTGTGTGCTCTCATAAACTTCCTGCTTTGAAGAAAATGGGAACACAACAATGCCATTTCTGGCATTGTTTTAAAAATATTCTCATTTTTATATTTCTGTTGTTCACCACTGTGAAGCAGCATGAACATCCACATGGCAACGCTTTCATTAAAATTACCTGGCCGAGTTCTGGAATAGCAGCACCTGGTTATAACGGGACACTGATGATAAATCAGCACTGTGCTGTGTTCGAGTTTGAGCTCCTCGTTCTAGTGGGGTTTTTTAAAATGTATTTTTTGTGACCTTAGTTTAAATGCCTTTCACAGAAAAGAAGGGTTTAGTTTTGAAATCTGGCATTGTAAAACATCCCTGATTCCTGGTTGCTGTGGTTGTTTGTTAAAAACAAAATCTAAAAGTTGTTTAACAAATGAATCAGGTACTATAGATCGAAATGTTACTAAACAACTTTTAATGTCTAATAAATTAGTCATTTGAATTTATCTCCCTATAAAATTGTATTTTATTTACATTTAACTATATTGCAAGTTAAACAGCATCACTTGGAAGTATGTCAAACGTGCTCTTAAACTGGGAGGAAATCAACAACCCCCCCAGAAAGTTAGCCTTTTGAGGAATCACATATCCACAGTCATGTGGATAGGCAGACCAATCACGCATTGAGTTTGATGTGGGTTGTGAGAATGCATCGTCAGTAAACATCCTGTTTCGTCTGCTTCCCAAAGGATTCTTCTTCCCTGCTGGGAGGGCTGTTCATCACAATAACAATACGCCACTGTAGAAAGTGTAGTCGCTTGATGGTTTAAGGGGCCCATTAAGATTCGTTAATTCATCCTTCACGGCAACCACAGGGCCTTGGACCCACACCCCGGAGAGCATTCGCGACAGTCCGGAATAAAGTTTACAACAACGTCGTATGCACGCTGTACCAGATGTCTGCGGAGTTCCATCATTTTATTGGTGTCTCCAGTTTTTTTTTGTCCACCGTTTGTGGCTTTATATAACTATAAATGTATTTGTGTAAAACAATGTAATGCTTTTGTATAATACAACATGATTGTATCCAACACAACGTAGTGAAACCACAAGTCTGGTTAAATTCTCAGTTAAAGCAGTGCAGGTCCTGACTGGCAGGGGAGATCTACATCACTACATCCCTAGTGCTCCAGTTCCAGTGTTATACATTCCCCAGGCTGCCGCCTGTGCGTATGTCTGTGTCTGCGCAGACAGGCCCAGCAGTGACACTGGCAGTGTCTCACCCTCCGCCAGCATTAGTATTCCTTACGTCTGCAAGGCAGAAACCCCGGCTAGCCCGGGCCTCCTAATTAGAGCCAATTGATGGCGGATTTCTCCAGGCACTCTATCTGTTACGGCGTTTTGAAACTGTTGCATTCTCCTCATTGCCCTGCAAACATCCCTGTCAGCTCCAGCTTAGGTATCTGGCTCTGCTCTCCTCAAATCTCTTTTGAAAGAGCGGCTTGAAGATGCGGAGGGCCCGGGCTCACTGCCTGTAGCCCTGCTGTCCACTCAACAAAGACGAGAAGCGGCAATGCCTATTTTTAATTTTTCAAAAGAATTTTGTGGTTGTCTGGTCACCTCATCCCCAGGTCAAGGTGAAGTTTTGCCCAGTGTTCAAAATCTTCCGGGCGAAAGGTTGAATGAGAGCAGGCCCGGGAGATGTGGATCAGGATAAAAGATTTTGCTTGTCTGCCTTGTTCCTGCACTGAGCAAAAATCTTCATCAAATTAATTCACCCTGGAGACAAAGTAAAAACACTGCATCCTATTCCAGACAAAATTAAATGCACATGTCATCAACCAACGGAATTTGTATACAGTGTATACATATATAGCCAAAAAACAAAAACTATACTTATAAAATACATATATATTATAGATAATATAAAACATATATACAGTACATGTTTTCATTAAGCATGATGTTAAATGATTGTGGAATACAATAGTGTTTCGAAAATAATGAATCAATTCCCAGTAATATCATGCAGTCTTCTGAATGTACAAGCAATGTTAATGCGCCGTTTGAGAAAACTGCCAGGGAAAATTGAATGTAAGGTGGACAAGGACGTACAGCATGGGCTATTTCAACACTGGGAGAGTGTCATAATTCAGTGGCCCCGAATGAAGGGGCTGAGTTATAGCCGTGTCAAACAAGTGAGGGGAAATGCCTGTCTTAAAGTCACTTCTGCAGTCATGTATTTATTTATAAAACTTCCCAATTTAAATCAGTGATGTCCAAAATAAAAATGTATGTATAAATGACAAAAATGATTTATAGGAATATTCGCAGATACTGTAATGTATCAGGGGATGACGGTGATGAGCCAAGGTAAAGTATATATACCTGCCTTGAGATCCTTTGCTGCAAGGGACTTTTAATGGAAAGGAATACAAATCACGGCCCGGTGAAGGGGTTAGCATACTTGGCCCCTCAAACTCCCCCCAATGTAATCAATGGGTTTACTGGCTGCGTGGTAAAGACATTTCTGTCCGTGACTTCAGAACCACTGAGGTCTTGCACATTACAGAATGCTACTGGGTATTATAAGGGTGACCCAGCACGGAACAGTAAACGTTATCAAAAGCCATCTGACTTCATCACCGTGACATATGTAACGAATAGACACCACATTTTTTAATTATAGTTACTCCTTGCTCAACTTGTCATTTTTTTTTTAAGTGAATGCCTTAAAGTAAAATTAAATGACAACTCCACTACAATAAACCACCTCTTACATAATCATGCAATTTTAACTTGAATTTAAAAAAAAATGAAAAACCGTAAGGAACAATGATCTTTTGGCAGCACTGGTGAGAGCAACGTGAAAAATAAAATAAAAAAAAAGTTTCCACTTTTCCCTCCAAGCTATCTGGGCGTCTAGCCTTGGCATTAAATCACACGGACATCCTCCATGCCTGTCAGACACAACCGCATCCCCATCTGTGATTTGTGAGCCCGAGTCAACATAATAGAGTCTGCTTCCAGGTCAAGAGTAATTAAAAGAAGTTGGGGGGTTCAAGGTGGAGAGGGTACTGTTGCAGTCCGATGACAGGAAGAGACACAAACATACACACCGTCAGCTCTAGGGTGTTTTACTGTTCTGTCGTTTAGGCTGTTCTGCCTTTATAAATATTAATGTAAATATAATCGTCAAGGACAGGAAACAGATTTGGGCGTAAACATATCGGGGATTTATGTGCAGCGAAATATCAGTGTATAAAGTTAGGTAGATTTAAAGGAAAATAACAAATAGTGAGTCCACACCAGAGACTTCAGAAATGACAGGAAGTTCAGCTCTTCTCGTCCAGACCTTTTACTTACATTATTTCAGTCATTTAATAATTGATAATAATAGTCACTGAATAAAAAGATATCTTTCCCTCACAGCAAGTTTTAATAGAAACTGCTAAATGCTGCACTCTGGTGACTTTTCCTTGTAACTTTACATATAAACATCATTTTTTTAAATAAAAACTGTTAAGGTCCTGCAACAGAATTTCTACAACAGTTGTCAACAACAGAACTATGAAAGAATACTCTTTACAACACCAATGAGTAAAGTTTATCAACAAATTTGCCTCAGACACGTTGTCTGCACTAAATTACAGCGACTTTCTTACAGTGATAAATCGTTTATTAATATCCAAATTTCACCTCAGTTGCTTTATATCATTGTCATGAACAATTCTATTGTTCATGGAAACAGGCCCACACTGTCATAAAGAGATGTGGGAATTTTGACTGTGCTTACTCGGAATCTTGATCTAACAGCAAACTTTTTTATATTTCTCCATGGAAACGGAAGCACTACCCTTGACCTTTCCTGTAATTCTCACCCCATCTCCAAGTCCCTCCAAGTCCCATCTACCGTTGAAAACTTTTGTCAACGACAGTTCATTGTGCGATTGCCGTGATACGAGCTCCATGATATTACTGTAATAAAGATAACGAGAACAAACAAAGTTAATGATACTTCCAAGGGAAATGTACATACACAAAGTGCAAGAAATTAACCTGAATCAATTGTCGACTGACTGTATACACAATCAACCATATATTCTGGCTATATACTGAATCAAACCATATCAGTGTGTATGGAGGAGGCCCAAAAAGCTAATTTAACCAGGTTAAAATGTAATCCCCTTCACCAAGCACTAAAAAAGAGATAATTACATTATTCAAATAAAAGAAACAATTTACGTGCTGAGTTTGATATGGGTTGTAAAGCATGTATTGTCAGTAACCATCCTCTGTTGTAGACACTGTAAGTTCTTTTTCTTTCTTTCTTGCTTTAGATTTTCTAAAAATAAGTGTTAAATGGTCAAAATCTCAGCGTTACTACACTTAAACAACACATCTTTATGAAAATTAAATCACTGGTTTTACATAAGCAAGGGCTAATTAATTAATTTAAGTTCTTGGTGAAGTTATTGGAATACTACAACCATTAATAATAATAATAATAGTAACAATGTGCTCAGCTATTTTACTGCACATATTGCGAATAATCACTGCCTACATTTCTATGCTATGTAAAAAATAAAAAAGTTTCAGCGGCTAGATAAAGACACAACTAAGACATTTGTCAAACTACTTCTTTCAGTCCAAGTATTTCATCCTGAAATATAACCATGGTGTCCATGGTGCCTCAGTTTGTGCCCTAAAGTCGGATTCGGAATAAAGTATTTCTGCTTTGTGGAAAGGAAGTTTGTGTGGTTGAAAGAATATTCTATTACAGAATTTATGAACACAGAACAGCCTTACAAATTTTCAACATGATTCCATTTGCAATTGTTTGAGCATGAAAAGACCTCAGCACTGGAAATGGACTATTTCATTCAAACGTTCCTCATTTTCATTTTCTTTTTAGTTTTATTAATAATTTTATCACGCCATGTTTGTAATTATGGCCATTCAGAAAACCTACTGAGGAACAACTTTGATCTTTTATTAATGTGGCTGCACATTAAAATGGGAAAACTAAAAGGATATTGGTATTTCTGGACTTTCAGTATGTACTGCTGCTCTGTAACCCACAAAAGAAAAAGTAAATCCTCAAAATCGGTATGCAAGTTTTAAATGAGAAATACTCATATTTTATTGGAGCATTTAAAATGAGAAATGTGCGGTAATGATAAAGCAAATGCAGACAAGAAATGCCATGTCTTTTAATACCTTCATAAATTCATAAATTTGACAATTCAGATCTGAACAATGAGAGTTTACACTCGTTTTTTAAAGGAAAAGGCTGCGGGACCCCGGGGCCCATTTTTCACCCCTCGCCTGCGCCCGGGTCCCCTCACAGCTTCACCCCTAATCATTACGGCTCCCGCCGCTGCCACGGCCCTGCGCCCATTTTTGTGCGGCTGACATCAAATGATTGTCATTTTTGAGATTCTCCATCCCCCGGGACGACAAGACCCCCGTGAAAGATCCAGTCAGCACTCTGCATAGCCCTTGCCCATCAGAGTACATCTTGCTGATATTGTCACACATCTCCCTCCCATTATTGATGAGCCAGGATACGGCGGGAAACCTCATATGCATCATTTATACCTATGCCCACCTGCCTTGATCAATGATGAGAGCATCCAATAGATCATGTCTGTGTGCAATCTCCTTTAACGGTCAGCGGTGTAAAAACAACACCGTTGATCTGAGGACGACTCTGTAGTGTTTTCAGGAGTTTCTATTGACCACTGGCCACTTGGTTTCTGTTGGAAGCGAGGCCACTCAACACTAGCTTATTTTTTTTTTAACCAAATGAATGCAGTTCCAACACCATACTCATAATTGACAATCATGTGAATCGTATTTGTATTGTCCATATACCTCTTTGCTCACTGCTGTTCATTCTCCTTCCCTGTGTGTTTTCTTTTGAGAGCTGTTATCCCATTCACGATACTTTTGAATTCGATTTTTGAACCAACAAAGAGCATTTGTTGGAAATGTATCAAGGGAATGGTTCTACTTTGAGCCAATCAATGAATAAATATATGTTCTTGAACTTAGGATTCTCTCTATTTTAGCCAACACCGTTTCTCTGTCGCTGCGTTTATTTTAGGTGCGCGCCTAAAGTGCTTACACAAACGATTCAAACGCTGAAGGGCAGAGGACTCTCAGGAGTGCAGCTCCTCTGAATACAGGACCACCCTGGTGGATCCGTCCAGTATCAGCCTTACAGATGTCCTGCCACTGTTTCCTTCCCCTCTCCCTGTCTCCCTCCCTCCCGAATGGCTAGGGCGACATTCATGGCCACAAAGCAACACCCTATCCCCACGTCCCACTCCGTTTCTCATGTCTGCCCCGGTGCTTCCTCGGATGCACTCGTAACATAAAAACCACTAAATTCCTATTCCTTTTCCCACAGTAGCTTTACTGCACGTATGAAACCTGATAATCGTTAAATGCTCGCGGTGCTAACATCTGCTCAAGCTTTATTGGTCCCAGCGTACCGCGAAAAGGGAAGCAAGGATTTCATTTGATGCAGCAGTCAGTGCTGATATCAGAGTGGTGGCACTGGAGTGGTAGAACAACCGCTCCTCTGGAGAAACAGGGAAGGTTTTGTTCCTTGACTTCGCTGGACTGTGTGCACCCAGACATCAGAAGAGGTAAAATGAGCGGATAGGAGTGTGAGTGCCTAACACGTATCTGAACAGAATAGGTTTACCACCCACACTTTACGTAATTTATTTAAAATTGCTTTTATGAGTAGAAGACATAACATGCTTACAACAACAAGAAAACACTTTTAAATACAATGTTGTTCAATGCGATTAGCGCATAGGTTGTCAAAGTTTTGATTTGGTCCCTGCCTTAGCAATGTCAAATTATAAATTCATAAAAGGCCTTTTTCTTGTCATAATCTTGATTTGGAAAAAATAATCACAAAATGGTAATTAATTGAACATCATATACATGATCTTTACTACTATGTGTAAAACACTATTATACAACTTTCAAAGTTTTTAGCACTTTGTCATCTTAGATGAAAAAGAGTTCTTGCTCAAAGCTTCCTGTTCATTTTTATATAATTATCCTATAAAATCTATTGCTCTTTTTTCTTTCTTATTCCACCAGATGTACACTGTATTTTTATTTGCTTATTTCCATCTACCAGTTGTACACTGCATATGTGTCTGTGTAAACTGCATGCCATATACATTGTAAGCTGTATTAGCAAATGTTGAGTTTGGTTGACTTGGGTCATGACACTATCGATGAAAGACAACAGAAACAGACAGCAACTTGCATCCGTCGCTGAGGGAATGTGGAGTTTGTGCGCGTCCGCAGTTCCTGCAGTCCCGTGTGCAGGAGGGAGCAGGAAGCTGGGGGAATTGTTGGGTGGGGGGAACACATGGGGGAACAGGGGCCCTGAGTGTCACCTCTTAGACGGGGCTGCAGGGGTGCGGAATGAAAATCTGGCGGCCCATTTGTGGTCGTGTCAGTGCCATCAGGGACACCTGGTAAAGAAATGGGTGCCTGCCAGGAAAGGAGGAGATGACAGATAGGCACGGAGATGCTGAAAACAGCAAAGACCGTGGGACAAAGTCAAACCACGTCTGGTCCCCAGTGACACAAAACCGACTGCTCCATGTGCACTTTGTTACTCGTGAAATATACTATATTATCGGATTAAAATATACATATTTTTTTATAGAACCTATTCAATCTAAATGAGCACAGTAATTCCAGAAGTAATTAAAAGTTTGACAAGATATTCATTATTTATGAATAATAGGAGTGAACAAAAGTTTAACTTTTTTAACTTTAACTAAGACATTGAAGAAATAATTAGTTAAAATCAGTTTGTAGAAATGCCGGCCTAACGCTGAAAGAATAAGAATGCAACGTGCACTTAACAATCTGATTTTTAGTAGACCGTGCTGTGCATCTCTGAGCTATTCTATTTAGTTATATAATCTATTGTCCGGAAGTTTGTCATATCCAGAGCAACCTGGATATCTTATGAGTCTACATTTAATCTTTCTAACAGATATTTCTCGTGAAGTACTTCTGTGACGGTACAGCCGTGGTGAGGTCAGATCCGGGACAGGAACCTACTGGTTAAAAGTCGAAAGGTATCCGCTACACAAGCAGCTGCCCTTAGACATATGTCTTATTCTGGAGTTTCAATGTGTTATTGCATTGGGGTGAGCAGATCTCAGATGACAATCAAATGCTGATTATCTGTGGAAAGCCAAAACCGATTATATTCTGTGAAAAAGGATGAAAATGGATGACTTCAGCAACACAGTCTCCCATGGAACTGGCTTCCTGTTGTTTTTTGTATATTTTTCGGCAGATGAATAACATGGAGGAATTATGTGGGGTACTGTCTTGGTATTGGTAAATTATTGCAGATTCTGTGGAGCTCAATACCGACGCCATATGCCTCCAATGACCCAACAGCAGCAAACAAGAAAAATATATATTTAGGAGGTATTTATGGGTGTTTATGCACAGGAAAAGGTGAACAGTGAATTTTTCTGCTATTCATCTGCATGGCGCAACAACTAACAACAGAAGAAATGCGTCCTCTGTCATATCAAAATTGCAGGCTATTGTGTACTGCTTGCTGTTGTTACTGCTTTCTGTGCATTGTATTGTGTTGTGTATTGTGCTATTGTTGTTTATTCTATTGTTGCTGTTGTTCATTTTATTGTACCTTGGTCCGTAGAAATGACTTTTTGCTCAGACGTATGCTAGTATGCGGAAGAACTACAATAAAGCCTTGGACTTTGACTTGACTTGTAATCGCACCCTTACCACACCTATATATTCGTAGCTAATTGAAACCAATGCTTTTGACAATTGCAGCGTGACTTGCATGGCCATAACTTCCTGTAAAAACGGATTGGACACGCCTCCACCCACCTAGTCCGTCCGTGCACTTCAAACATTAGCCTTATTCATTGCAAATAACACGGTTTGTATGTCTTTATCACCATTTATTGCAGTTTAGAAAGCTCGGCCGCAGCAACAGGCCTCGCTTCAGCTGTACTGGACTCCAGTGACACATTTGAATGTTTGAATGCGCGTTCGAGGAGGGCAATAAAGAAAGCAGGAACGGGGTTGTCCACGCTGTGCGATATTAAACATGAAGGAGAGAGGGAGGACCTCGACAGTGTGTGACACATTTGGGGTTGATGTTCCTCAGCTTCCTTAGCCTGGCCTACTTTCCTCCGCTCTGAGGATGGAGGCTGACCCCTCGCACTGCAGATATACTAGGAAGTGGACTTTGGGGGTTTCTCAAGGAGGGAAACTGGCCTAATTCCCTACTCTGTCCCCACAGTCTCCACCATATGGCAGGACACAGATCCCAGCCTGCACATGGGGCAGCTGGGACTTTCACCGTGACAACTACATCTCCAGCCTTGTCCTGCACTACAAAGCACAGTCCACGGAAGTCTTGGTGAAAAATAAGAAATACGTATATCCTATCCTAACCTATCGTATATTTTTTATCACATTTATATATTGACACAAACACTATTCTAAATTAACATGATATGTTTACAGTTTCAGAAACTTTGTACATTATGTTGACATCCCAGTCCTATAAGATTTTTAGACCGTAGTGGAGCCCAAGCAAGACAAAGGAAAGGCAGATTCTGTGTATCTCTTTTTATGGCCCGTTGTAGCTCACCCATGTTAAAACCAGCTGCTTAAATATTCTCCTTGTAACAGCAATGGCTGGAGTACAAAGGACTTTTCAAACGAAAAGGCTCTCTTTGCAGGTTTTACGTCGGGGCAAGCGGGTCAATTTCTTTGGCTGTTTCAGTATTTCAGCGTCTGGGTTTTTGGACGTAAACTGCGTGCGTGTCGGAGGGAGGCTGGGGTACTTTTCTTTACAATGCTCTAACGAATGCAGCCATCCTGCTTCAGTAAAATCCCTTCATGAACCGACATATGTATTATTGTGTCTTAGACTTTGAGTTGGATTAACTTTAAAAAAAGTCAGTCAGTAGGTGAACTCTAATACCGAGTGTCATAAATGGCACAGTCCAAATTTGCATTCTGTGGCTTGAGAACAAATTTTGCATTTGGCTTCGCCACGTTGTTGTTTTTTTAAAGAGATTTTTTTTTTTTTTTTTTAATCCTCTGTTCCCAACCCCCTAAGATGCCTGGTTTGGCTACGGCGCTGTCATATGATTGGGACACTGGGGAACACGGGATGATGTGGGGAGGGGTAAGTCATATGTTTGCGGGCTGATGGCAGCAACAGCTGTGGCATTCAAAACCCCACGTCTGGGGCGCGGCTGCCAGCTCTGTGGGGTGCTCTCGTCTGCCAGGCAGCGCGCCTCTTGCTACCACCAGTCGCTATGATTAATGAAGAAATGTCACCCGTGTCATTTTTTTCCTAATGTGCATGATTGCAAAGGGCTTCTTTTCACTTAAAGGCCTAGGTGCATGTGCACGCCTGCAAAAAAAAAAAAAGGGGGTACCGAGTTGGAGTCGATGCTTGGGTCTGGGCTTTTTTTTCATGTGGCGTGAAGCGCGAGCAAGGATTAATCAGAGGCTCCCAGCCTTATAAATACAGCACAGATGTTGACAGCAAAATGCATCCTTAATTACCATACAAACTGCTTCACTTGAGTGAACCGTTTAAAGCAGTCTCACAAGGAAGTTCACTCAAGCAATTCCGCAGATTACAGCTAATGAACAATATTTCTCCGTTCCTATTTAGTGCTCATTAAAATGTAAAAGCCTTTCATTTCCAACAGCCGGGCCATAAATATTCCTTTCCGTTGAGCGAACTGTGCAAAGTGGGCCAAATACGGGGCTTGAGAAGTGCCGGCCAATTTATTATCCCAGCCTATTGGATGAATTATAGTTGTTTGTCTTTTAATGTTTTTTTTTTTTTTAAAGCAGATATTTCCGTATTGCACATCAGGGAGAAAAAAGACACCAGTGAGGTAGGGGGGAAAAAATCCAAAAAGGATTAGCTAAAGATTTTCCAGCCAAACAACAATCTATATACAACTAAAAGACAATCAATTATTCTCCTGGCAGGGCTTTAGTTAACGGATTCTAAATCACTAATTAAGTAAACAACCCGTTTGTGCTTTAATTTATACAGCATTGATATGTTGATACTACAAGTTTTCACTTCCTGTCTAATTAGGTTAATTAACAGTTTGAAATGATTACAGTTTGGATGACATTGGTTTTTTTTTTTTAAATTAACGTTTTGGCATTATTTGCATTTGCTAACATGCAGTGCTTGTAATTTTTCATTCTGCTTGTTCAACACGAAAGCAGCGAACAACAGCGGAACAACTAACACAGAACAAATGGCACACAATCACCTTTAAAAACGACAAAAAAACACAATAGTGTGCCTCGACTATTTGTGGGATTTGTGAGTAGAGGGATGTAAAAATATCCCCCCGCAGTTGCTCAAAGGAGACAAAGTCTTTCCCCCACTATTTAAGTTAGTCTCAGAACATGAATACAGTGCACAACAAGCACTTAGGAGTTGTGATGGGGATTCTGAGGCAAAATTATACTTGACAAATGGCCGTATTTAAACGCTTGGCTCATGCCCACCTTGTACGCTTTTATTACCGGCCTCTCATTGAGCCACAGGTCAGGTGAAGAGGGCCTGTGTGAATACAGTGCCTCTCCCGCGCGCGCAACCGCCTATCAGAGCTGACGCTCATCCCCTTTGATGTGCATATTGGAATATGGTGGAAAGTGTCTCCTCGCACTGAACCTGCCAGCATGCTGCCATCTGCTCGGTCCTGAGAACCGCACACAGGATGTCTCGGGCTCCCTCCGCACATCCTCCAGGACCGTGGGTAATCCTTGCGCTACCAACAATTCCAGGCATCTTGGGTCAGCCAACAAGAGGCTGGGGTGATCTCGCACTGTGGAGGGAGGGAACCAGATTTCAGGAAGAAGGACACCCTAAAATGTGTCGATTGCACTGAACAGCTGCCAGCAGAAATAAGTATATTATGAATATTGATGTGAATAAATGAAGCCAATTCAAATTTCTTTAAAAAAAAAAAGATTTCAAGCTTAGTTTGGGCCATGAAATCATCGATCTTCTTTTCTAATTGAACCTAATATCTCAATGCACTGTACACAGGATACATCGCTGTAATAAACCACAATCCTTATGTTACGACATTACAAATATCAAACGTTAACAGCAAAAGTTCACGACAGACAAATGGCAAGCGGAAAGAATTTCCATTCACTTCAGTGTGTCTGAAGAAAGCGCACCATTACAATTTGTGCCAAATGATTAATCTCTGAGCAAATGCATTCACAACCTGACCAGGCACATATTTGAAAACCTCAACGATTAACCACGCGTCTGCACATCGCAGAAATAAGATTAAAAAAAAACCTTATCAGCACAACCTGTATCGTGACATTAGGCTTTAAAGCTGAGGAACAACAAAAGTATGACTGCGTTTAACGTTTAGCTTTTTTCTGGCTTTGATTTGTTTCCTTTCATTGAGCCGCCGACGTTCTGTTCCTGGGCATCATAACGTGTTGCCGTGAATAAAGACGTGGGTGTAAACACCCTTTGCCTGAAGAGCTGTCTGGGGAGAAGAGCTTTTTAAAATCATTTTGCCTTGCGTACAAGTCAGCCCTGAAGACAACCAGTCAGGAGCATAATGATGATCTACAGAGAGGAGTACAAAGTAAATAATCATTGTCTTAAATGGACCATGAGGAGTGCATATGGCCCTAAGTACTTCTCTCTCTTCTTCCCCGCAGATCCGCCCCTTACATGTCTTTACACAATTAAAGCCTGTTTGCAGTCAAGCACCTTGCACCAGACAGTGCTGCTTTAAAAATAAATGAAAGAATGGAAATGAAGATTTAACGTTTTCACCGGGTAGCGCTAAACGGAATCATCTTTCTAGTGGGCACAGCCAAGCATTTGGTGTAATCAGTTTTTTGTGAAATATTGAAGGTTTTCGGAGCACATTGATTCCTACAGAAAGCATGCTTCAAAAAAGCCATAATCATGAAACAACATCAATTTGTCTAGATGGTAGTCTGTATGGTTTTCTTAAAAGTGGGAAACCATGAAAAGAGGTTATGTATCCTTCTGGGGGAAAAAAAAAACTAAGAAAAAACTATGGGGATCCTCAGTCGGAGATGTGTAGAAGTTACAAAAAAGGCAACACATTTGAGGGCAGAGGGCTACAGGTTGGGTCTATCGGTCCATCACGATGGCTCAACTGCATATGAACAACAGACATGTCAGCATGTGACAGGTTGACAGCCAGGCTTCCAGCAGCTTGTCCAAAATGATTAGATCAGGATCAGGATCTTTTTGTGGAACGTGGGACTTCCGACTGCTTTCCCCCCTTTTTGGCCACATGCTTGTGGGATCGGGGCGTGACGTGAGCCTTCCTGCTGCATGCTTGTGGGATCGGGGCGTGACGTGAGCCTTCCTGCTGCATGCTTGTGGGATCGGGGC
>JAOYSI010000013.1:1155899-1170163 GCA_025775065.1 Hiodon alosoides | reverse complement strand
TGGGATCGGGGCGTGACGTGAGCCTTCCTGCTGCATGCTTGTGGGATCGGGGCGTGACGTGAGCCTTCCTGCTGCATACTTGTGGAATCGGGGTTTGATGTGAGCCTTCCTGCTGTATGCTTGTGGGATTGGGGCGTGATGTGAGCCTTCCTGCTGCATGCTTGTGGGATTGGGGCGTGATGTGAGCCTTCCTGCTGCATGCTTGTGGGATTGGGGCATGATGTGAGCCTTCCTGCTGCATGCTTGTGGGATCGGGGCGTGATGTGAGCCTTCCTGCTGCATGCTTGTGGGATCGGGGCGTGATGTGAGCCTTCCTGCTGCATGCTGGGCACTGAGCCTGGCACCCTGGGGGTTGCCACGCAGCACCGGTCAAAGCACCGCAGAGCAACGTTTTTCTGGTGGCAAGAATGCCGTTCCACTTTTTCTGGGGACGCCAGAGGGCACTAGAATGGGAATCTTCTGGAGAATCACAGATGACTCTGCCCACCACCAGCTGCACCGCAAGCACTGCCTCCTCCAACCCTCAGATTATAACAAAACTTTGCACTTTCATTTTAAAATTTAAGTTCAAGAACGGAATTTGCGTTGGTTTATTATCACATACTTTAAAAATATGATTAGCACATTTTGTTTGTTTTTTAATTGGTTTAAGAGCAAGATTGCATTTTGTATAGCTCAGTTTATACTAGAACTATTTTGTAGTGTCTTGGAAAACGTCTTTCTTACAATACCTGCAACTATGAAAAAGACCAGGGGAAACTTTAATAAGGTATTTAATTGACAAACTGAACAACCTTTCATCCAGCATTATATTTAGTAATTTCCTATGCTGACTTTTTCAAGCCATAACAACCACCTCTCCTATCTCTCTCTTTTGCAGACAACAACGCCGAACTGTAACGTCAGGCAACCCACAATTGCTGAGTAAGAATAATAATTAATCGCATTTCCATTCCCATGACTGTAATAAATTACTTAAAGGGTTTACCCTCGCTCTCTGAGTTTAAACTCAAAGCATTTATCAAATATAGAGTGCAGTAAAGACAATAGGTCTGTAACAGGATTTAAAAACCTAAAAACAGCTGTAAAGGGGCTCTTTTCAGCTCTACACACACTAATCCGCTCCTTCTCTCGCTGATGAATGTATTGTTTCCCAGTGTCAGAGATTATATTGGAACCTGCTCTCATGCAAGTAAAACAAGACCAATCACATTTTGGTGTGTTAAGACTCCCTCACTTCCAGCTGAATGGAAGCAGGAAGAGGGTGAAATTGTCTTTGCGGGTGTTAAGAAGGAATTCATGCTAGGCCATCAGCATTGAGCATGTAGCACTCAGCTCTGACTTTCTGAAATATGCTTTCCTACAGTGATAAATTGGAGGAGTCTACACTTCTAATAACCCTGCCAAATGCAAATGAGAAATGAGTAAGACAAAAGAGACATTAACATTAAATGTAATGGCGATGACATTGAAATAACTTTACCTGACTCGCTCCCTAAGATTTCAATTGGTACAAATGCATTCTAAAATATAAATTAGAAGGCTCTAAGCTAACGTTTTTGCAGGCACAGTCAAGTTAATTGTTATCTGTCATTTTATGGTGACACAGCACCATGTGATCTCTGGATGATCCCTGGATGACTGGGTTACGATCTTTTAATAAATGTATCTCTGCTCTCAACACCAGAACTGATCCGGCAAATTGCAGTGAACAGTAAAGTCGAATTTATACTTAAAAAAAATAAGCCAATTGCAACTACCACCAGGATAGCTTTAGCTTACTGATAAACGTTATCTGCATCTAAACTTAACTCAGTTGTAACAAACTTTCCCTTGTCCTCTGCGGCCCCTATGGGAGGATTAACAAGGAGTACAGTTTAAACCCTCTCCAAGTCATCTAAAGAAGAGATGATTCATGCAAGGGAAACACATTTTTTCCAGCATCCATCCAAACACATTGCAATGCTTGATTAAATGGCAAGTCCTTCTGGCTGATCCCAAGCCCAGTATTCTGCTCAGTTCACCAACCTATTCAGTTTTTCAAGCATAAAACAGTAAATGTGGATTTGGAACGCTCCATTTGACATTTATTTGAGTTTATAATGTTGGTTTGATATGTTGTGACAAATGGTCAGTCCCTCTTTAATTCCAATGTTAGTAGAGTAGAAGAAATCTTGTCCTCCAATCGGATCTTCGGATCACCCAACTGCTGTCCCAATGTCTTGAAAGAATCCTTGTGTCTTGAAAGCACATTGCAGCTAACCCACTCTTGTTGCCATGTGAAAATTTTTTGATCTCAGCAGGTCCTAGTGGGGACTGTGGCTTTAAAGTGACATGCACATGTTTACATGTTGACTGCAGTTCCTCCTGTTGTGGGCAGATCCACTGTCCTGATAGCATTGTCCTATCTGTTTTGCTTTTGAGCTGCAATGCAGCACAAAAAAATAAATAATAAAAAAATGTAGTTTCCCGCAGGCTTTACATTCCATACCTTTTCCTGGGCAGTCTCCTTGACAAAGATATTGACTTCCGCCATTCCTGCATTTAACGTTGGTGTGTTGATCTTGAAAGCATTTGCTGCAGGCTAGTTCCACAGTCTGCTTATCCATAAAAGTATTATGAAGGGGTAGCACAAGATCGTTGTTCAACTCCCGTGGCATGCAGTTCAGAAATTTTAGAGTTTTGCCATGGTCAAGAAGCGCTTGTAAAGACATTGAAAAGTCTTTCAATGTTCTCCTATCTTTTAAGGAGGAAGGGCTGCTCAGAACTATACGCACCATGATTTCTTTATCCATGTAAAGTAAACTAGCGCCTTTTAGCAAGCATTTGATTTCAAGTATGTGTGCCTGAATTTTCACCAGGTTGTTGCGATATTGTTTTGAAAATGTAAATCATACATTTTTTCCTGCATGGACCAACAGAATTCGGCTCACATATCAGATAAAACGGGAAAAGCTGCATTAATAAATAGTTCTATTGCTGTAGTGAAAGTTAACCAGCCCACTTGGTCAAAACAAAATGTTCTCTTGAACGGATTACAGTTGGAGATGAGGGAACAAGGAACTTTGCAAAGTAATAACTTTATCATAGTGTTGTATTAAACCACATTTCGCATCAGCAAGCTGCTTACACCTGTCTCTTTATGTCTGTAAAGCTAGTTTTATGCTACATTTTACGCTATGAAAACTTAGGCTGGACTTGCCATGTGGAATGTGCCTCAGAGTGTAAAATGAAAGATGGCTCGAAGGTGATTGGATCAGTGCTCCTTCCTCACCCTCCACATGTTTTGGTGGTTGGATTTGTAGCAACGAGTCAAGATCCATTTACCACCCATCTGGCAATTCCAAACTGGGGAGAAATTTGAAATAATTGGCAATTCCAAAAACATAAATTATTCATAATTATGAAATTATTCATGTGATGTTAGTTCTGTGAAGAGCTGACATCAACTGATTGTAATAGATCTGACTAATTAGAAATGCACCTCAAAGAAGTCCTATAAAGGTAAGTTGTTGTGGTACTTATTGAAAAATAACTTCCTTTTCTTTCAGGTTTCCCTTTAAATTCTTGTAAAGTTACATATAGCAATAGGGTCAGGTTTGTGGGTTCGGTTTAGGAATCTTGTTCTGGATTGGGTTATTGCTACTAGTGAGTTACTATTACTGATGTCGCTATTGTTATTCAGAAAATGAAAGGCATTGTCAACTTATGGTAGGCAACGGTAAGAGGCACTGTAGACGCACAAAAAACCAATTGCATGTAAAGTTACATTCATTAGACCATCCTTAAATTTAAATAAATTTTGTTATAACGCAATCCTAAAAATAAACCAGCAAACAAATTTTTGAAGACGTATTGCATGTCTCCCTGGAACACAAAGGTGGAGCCACCTTTTACCTCTGGTTTTGTTTTTCTTGACTCCTCCAATGACCCCTCCGTTTCATACAATCAGACAGAGGGCAATAAACAACCAAACTGTGATTCGCTTTTAAGATAATCACAATCTATAAAATCCAATTCTATATCCTATTCATGGGGAGTGTTAGCTATTCAAAATTACAATGAGCCCATCATCTTTGCGTATCATAAATGGGTATTTATCAGGATTAGAGAATTTTGCCACCCATCTGAACGTATAAACCATGCAGCATATCCCCTGCCTTTTTCTCCACTATGTAATTACTGTGCAACAGTAACAAAAGTGACATGTTTGAAGAACAGATAAAAATACATAAATTGGCTGGTAATGGTGATATTTCCTCATCTTTAGAAAAACTCATTTATTCTTCCTCTCAACAAATCAAGGCACTGTCATTCGCCACTCATCTCCTGGCCAGAGGGGCCTCGACAATTTCCCGCAGTAAGTGAATACTAGAATGCAGATGAGGCCTACTAACTAAGGCTTTCAGCCCAGGCATCTGGTACTCAGTTTCCTCAATTTCTAAATCATCCATAATGGGGGCAAGACCTCTGGAGCACTAAAAAGGGAAGAGCTGACACACAGGACAAACTGTGAATTTTTTCCAGAAGAAGGGGAGATATTGCACATCTGTCACTGCTGTGTAGACTATCACTCACGTGGTGTGGAAAAAAAGAAAGGAAAGGAGGGGGGGTTTGTGGTTTGTTTCTGTGGCCGTCGTTGACGAAGCTAAGCGGGAATGATTGTTTCCACCGAGCTGGAGGCTTCTGTCACCGTTTATTGACTCCTGCCACCTTAATTGTCCATTCATTTATCTGTTGGTGTTTGTGTTTACAGAGTAATTAAAAGCAATCATGGCATTTACCCCATACCTCTGCTGATGAATAAACTAACAACTGAGAAATCTGAATTCACCAATTAAATTTTTTTCCTTTCCCCCTCCTCCTCTCTCTCCCTCCCTTTTTTGCTTGATGATTACTGAATACAGTGTGCACTTAATTTCCCCTTAATGACTAGAGCAGCACTTCCCAGCCAATGTGTCATTAGACAGGGTCGGGCGTGCAGTGGAGTAAAATAACTATGTAAACTAATAAATGGGTTTTGTGCACTTAACTAATTGTACAGCGTACAGACATAAGCCACACTACGTCCCTGGCTGGTCACGTTCATGTATGATAATAGAGGGTTGGGTGGAGGCACTGGCAGTGTCAATGGTGAACATGACAACAAAGAAGTTCGATCGTTGAGCATACAATACTGTGATAGTCACGTCGTGATCCATTCCTCTAAATGTGGTGTGTAAGGAGAAGCTACGGTATTTGGAAAATTGGCTCAAAAGGGAAGTTGTTTTATTAAGCTTGAAATTATGTAAATGAGCAAAACATTTGCTATTTAGTTTCTTAGCATACGCTTTTATCCAATGCGACTTACACAGCTTATGGTTTTCTATACATTCACCCACTTGGACCATTGGATATTTACTGAAGCAATTCAGGTTAAGTACCTGGCTCAAGAAAATAGCAGCTAGGGTGAGAGCCTGTAACCTTGACCACTACACCACTAGCTGCCCCTATCTGCAAAAGCTTACTCTGTTCTCAGACCAGCCTTTCATTTTAGCAGTATGAAAACAAATAAGTTCTGATTCAGACAAAGACACTGAAACACTCTTCCTTTCAGATAATACAATTAGTTACTGCATTGATGCTGCATACATTGAGAGTATTGCTCTATGGAAAAAAATGAGGCTGTCAAGTCAACGCACAATTGTGGCCATTCGAATTTTTGCAGACACGCGATTCGTTGTCTTTACTGATGGAGATATTATAAAGGATGCATTTTTTTATATTTCACATAATGGCCAGGTTAATCAAGTGGAGAAGATATTTTCAGGATGACAACACGCTATCTTTAACAGGGGGAATTAAACTGGAAAAACGGCTTAAGTGCATGGACAGACTTCAGTGAAGCGGAAGTCAAAAGGCTTCATGAAGCGGGGCTGAGGAACAACTCAGGTTTTCTGGTGATCCACTACATCTCACATCAGGAGGCTCCCGAGGATGTACCCTCCGTTTTGGAGTATTAACCATCGTGAACGCCATTAAAACGCAACCTTAAAAAGAAGAAGAACCTGGGAGAAGAGCCTGCTTTGTTTCAGCAGGTCATGTGTGAACGGCCAGGAACGTAACACTTGTGTAAATGGCATGGAATCGTAACATGAACCTTTCTTCCTTTTATGGCTCTGAAGGTGTTCATCTAAACTAGCAACGGTAAAGATGCGGACACGTTTCAACCAGAAAGAACAACTCAGCCACTTCTGATTAATCCAATCTCTTTTCATTACCCTCTGTCATGGCAGCCTGGATTCCAAGCATGGCGGTCCACCTTGGCTATATTAATGGAGGAGGAAATGCTGAGATCTACATGTTAATCACTGCAAGAGAGTGCCCTAAGTAGCCTAAATACTAACCTAATGATTTTCACCTCCAAGTCACAGCGCTTCTCCATTAGGAACCATTATATGGTTTTTCAATACTAGGCTTAGGTCAAACACAAATGGATCTGTCAGGACTCGCAGAAGCAGGTTTTACAGTTTTTCTGTCAGCAGTAACAGCTCTGAACATTAGATGATCAGCACATCAAAGCAGCGTCTGGCAGAACAGGGAAGAGTTAATGGCAGAGGTGATGAGGGGAGAAATAAAGGATACATTTCCACACGGCAAAATGTGATTTTTCCGCACGGTTAAAAGGTCTTAGTAACGTACAGAACTGGAACTACGAAAGTATCCTGCAGTATTCATTGTGTTAATGCACTGGTCAATACTTAATGCCAAGCCAAAGGTCGCATAGTTATATTTAGCGAATAAAACTGCAATGTACGACTAGTAGAACAGGAAAGAATGAGCAACACTTACGTTGTACGCAAAAACTAGGAAGATGTAAAACCAATGATTGTAACCAATGATCTGTTCTTGCTCTAGAGTCTCGATTTTTGAAGATCCACAAGGTGTGCTACTTACCATTTACTGAATGCTCTGGAACACTGTGCTATTGTTTCAATGTTAAGTCGTTTTCATTCATTTACACAAAATTAAAATCCTGTGCCTGTGTGTGGAAACAATTTTGACTTAAAATAATAATAAAAAATAAAATAAAATAATAATAATAAAACTAATGTATTCATTTTTATTTGACATATTTTATTTGTATTGCACCTTTATTGCATTCAATGTCCTTGTACATGAAGAACTCATTTAATATATTTTCAACAAATCAAACAACCAATCACAGCTACTATAAGGGCATGCTGATTTTAGTTCATGGTTAACTCTTTACATTTTTGTGGTTAACAAAACACTACCTATTTAAGAGGGAAAGAATTATACAAGCTCTGTGAGTTAGGTGGCTAGAGTAAATGAGGCTTCCCTTTGCTAGAAACCAGCAGGAGTTTTCATGGTCCAGTTGTCCATTGCTTAGCTGTTACTGCAATCAGTGTAATAAATTAGTAGTTAAAACTCAAAGTTCCATCCGAATGCCAAGTCTAGCTCATTAAATAAGCTTAATTTAATCATGAAGCGACACTAAAACTTCCTCCATGTTTCCATAGTGACACCCCTTGCCAAAAAAATTACATTTTTGCATTCTGCATAGATTATCATACTTACTCAAGACATACAGTAAGTTTTCTCACGAATCAACCAAGAAGAGGACAGACTAAGCTACGCCTGTAAGTATAAACGGCCAACATTGCCATCATACCTCCAGGAAACTTTACAAAATGTCTCCCCTTTTTGTCACAGTGTTACAGTTAACATTATGCCAGAAGCACTGGTGTCTGGTTGACAATTTCACACAGTGTAATTATCGTTTTTTGTGTAAAGAATTTTTTTTTCCCCCCCTATACTTTTGCGGAAGGCGCTGAGCTAGGCTAGTTCTTCGTTGCAAAGCGAATCCAGTGAGATGCATCATTTGTACACCATCCTAGGCTGGCTTTGAACTGACATCGAAAAACTCAACAACTACGTTGTCCATTTCTTCAAAAAGACTGCTTTTTGAGAAGTTCTCCCTCTGCGAGTCTGTGTTTAAAAGCATTTCTTTCTGCTCTTGCCTCTTTGCTTTCAACTGGATTTTTTGGGGTGGAAGGGGCCCATAAGGAGTTAATGCCTGGTGGCCCATAATGTGTTAAAGCTATGTGAGGGACAAACTTCAAAGTCTTTTCTTTAAATGAAAGTTGGGCTCATGCAATGAAAATGTCACTGCTCAATTTAAATAAACTCAGTGCATGGAATAGAAAGTTTGGTTTGAAACAACAGTTGGCCATTAAATGATAAGACTCCTGTGATATCATTCGGGAACACAGCAAATTTAATTAGGCGAACATTTGAAAGTTGAACTATTATCAAGTTCAATGTTATGATTTAACAGTCAGTTGAGGAGTACAATATGTAAAAGTGAGATGACGCTTCAGTTTACGAATCGATGCATAAACCAATGGATCGTTGGACTCTAATTTTTATTTTGTGCCACAAAAATCACATTTCGCTAAAATTGCTAAACACAGTTTTTTGTGACAATGCATGCATACATTTCAGAAGGGGAATTGTCCAATTATTTAATTTATGCTTTTATGGCTGTGTTTATGATAAATATTTAATGATTGGAATACATTAAATAGGAATACAAATAAAATTCAAATTATAGTATAGTTAAATGATCTTCTTTATCTAAGTTATTAGAAGTATAGTAGTAGTAAATAACTAATGCAATTACCTTCAAGTTCTAACAAGTATTTGTCATTGTTGTTCAGTTGAAACAGTCACTGTGGTCTCCTAGTTTTAACTGGCAAATGAAAGGATCGAAACCTTTAAACACCAGACCGCACTCAGGCGAGCGCCTTAACAGACCCAACCACTCTGGAGGGCAAATTTGGTTTATTGCAAGACATTTTTAATAGGTTTGAGTAACTTTAAGTTAGTCTTTGAGTAATCTTTAAGTTTATAATGAAGTGAATGAAGAATTATCTGGCATTAATTCTCTATTAGATCCAGTGCTGAGACTGTGATATTTTACTGGGACAAAGTGTCTGTGCCCCTTAGTGAGTGAGCCATATGGTAAGGCTGGTCATGGAGTGTGCTTGTCACAGTAATCTTCACATGGGGCCCTCTACCCTGGTCACAGACCTCTTGGACAAAGCATTAAACTGGGACCTTGTTTTTTTCCCTTCATTCTGCTTGTGTAGATTAACAAATGAAATGCTAATTATACACACACGGCCAAGTTTAGGTGTCTAAAGAGGAAATGAAAAGGGTGGTCATCAGTGATTAACAGTGGTGCAATTTAGACTATAGACATTCAAATCATGATTTAATTCAACATTTAAGGAATTAATTGACAGTGATAGCAACTAATATGCACTAGTAAATTAGTAAAAGGTAGTAAAGGTCACTGGTTCTAATCCAGCTCATGGTGTTCACCAATCCATGTAGTGTGGGGACATTCTTGGGACACACAAAAACATAGTTATACTCACACTGGGAGTGACATAACGGGGTGGTAGGATTAAATTACATTTAGCCACACACAGACACCAAAGGAAGTTTAGTGGTAGGGGATTGCAGGCAGGGGTCAGTGAGATAAGTTCAAACCCCTACGTATTCTACTCCTCAAGTATTATAACACAGCCGTGATCTGGGGGGAACAGCACGCTAATTTGCTAATTATTTCAGACAGATGGGCTTTAAAAGGTTTATGTAATGGTTCCCTTTGGATGGCATTCTGAGAACCGTGAAATACCCATTATTGCTCTTGTATGAAGTACTGTACCCTGTAACATTGAGAGGCCAGTAGTTTTACAAACCATAAATGCAATTCTTATATCTTAAAAAATGCATTAAGCTTTAATTACCCTAATGTTTACATAACGAAAGAGCAATCACTTTTAATCTCAACAAATTTATTCTAATCTTTTAAACATATCATCTCTTCATCAGCAATGAACCACCTTCAAGGAATGACTTGCCCCTAAGCATGCATGAACCTGATAAGTGGCCAAAACTACATATGATCCACCCGCTGTTATCTTAACACAATAAAACACGAGAATGCCTTGTGTTTATACGTAGCAAAAACATTTATTCTCTTTGTTCAACATTGGACTAAACTTTCAGTGACACTCCAGGCTGCGGGACAAGTGAATCAGCTCTTTAGCTTCCCAGTGCCCACTGTATAAAACTTACAGAGGTCTTAAGAGGGGTCACGCCAGCCAGCAGAGGTTCCCTTTGTGTGCATTTGTATTCTTCGTGTATTCTTCAGATTACGCAGCATGCAGGGACAAAGAAAGCATCTATGGTGGTTTGAGAATGTCCTTGTCTCGGCAATTCTCTGAGGGCACCGTCCAACACACAAGGGTTCCAGCTTGATGCTAGTCAGAGGGGATTAAGTAGAGAGATGGACAAATGTATTTCAACATGCTTTGCTGCCTTCCTGGTGAGTTCACACCAGGGTAATAATCGAAAGGTACAAAGGGAGCCCTATGCCGTTTTGCTTCAGATTGGTGTTAAATATTATTTGAACCCCATACTGATGCAGTTGCTACACTTGTGCAACACTTCAGTTTGGAAGCCAGTTTGTTCAGTTGGTCTAGAAAGTTGAAATATTAAATAAGAAAGTTAAATGAGACATTGGGTATACCTTAAGTAAAAACACATGAAATTTAAGTTTGTTGGTTAGAGAAACATACCATTATTTAATCTTTTATCTTTATCTGTGCTTAGTTTTGCCACTGTACTGCTTCGATAAAACGATGGCAATATTGCACTGCATATAATTACTCTACGTCTGACCAACTCACGAGAGTTACGTTGCGCTGTCTCTTTCAGAATATATATAAATATATATTTTTGTAGGTATATGTTCTGTCTTTGTGATATTTGAAGTCCAATAGATACATGTTTACACTTTAATTCGCATGCATCACTTCGTCCTGTCTATGACTTTGCCGTTCTTTTTAGATATAGATTTTTTAAAGACAGTGCTCCATTACAATCAACCTGTCTACCAAACTCCATTGCAGTTAATTTAAACAAACTGGAAATACTAGTAAAGAACGCCTGAAAGTTTTGATTACTGGAAAAAGGCTAACATTCATGTCAAACATTTTAATACTTGAATTATCCCTGCATAGGTTAACCATATCCCTCCTCAAATTAAAAGGAGATGCAGGCAGTACACAACTTGGTCCACTGACATGTGGAGATCAAACAAGGGAAAGTGACACACACAGGTAAAGGTGCACTAGCACACACAAAATAGACAAGCTGCAGCTTTGGTAGCCCACCATATTAACCCTGTTGCACATTAAATAATTATTCTAATTATTATTGTATTTTTCTTACTGGCATGTAAGGCTGTGTGGGTTTCGTTTGTGTGCATTTTCTTATCTGTTGTTTTCTGGAGTAAAGTTCCAACCTAAATCTTGTAAACGTATACAATGAACTGATCAACAAACCAAACCGAACAAAACCTAGAGTCTCCAGAAAACAAAGACCAACGCAATCATGCCAGGAAGAGAAATGGTACTACCAGAAATTAGCATTTAGTTTAGCATTTAGCATCTGAGTATCCTCAGAACTCCACATAATACTACTGTGCAGGTTGGCAAGAGTTATCTTTAATAATTTAATATTTACATTTATATTAATATTAAACTCAATTAATATTTAAATTAATAATTTATAAAATTAATTAATTATTTAATTTATATAAATTAAATAAACACATGTTAGACATTGAATACAAGGCAAGTATAAACAGAACAATGCATTCAACCTTTGTTTTCTTAATTTTCATTTTATTCAGTGATCTTTCCATAACCTTTACATGTAAACATCCAAATATGATTATAAAAAACAAATATTCTTCATGTTGTTCCCTTCTTCCACTGACTGTAGTCTAATCCTTGGACTTATAAAGATGTCACTTAAAAAACACCAGGCAGCATCAACAGCAAACAAACAGCATGCTACTCAATAAATAGTCTAAAAGAAGAGATTGGTTTCCTAACCTCATTATTCTATCGCAAATTCTGCTCCTCAGGGGACTTTGGGTAAGATGGCACTATCTGCCAGTAACCACATCATGAGCTGAAGGGTGCATTCGTGAAAGATCCTTTATATTTCAATTTCAAATATGCATTTTCAAAATGCGATTTTAATATTATTTCATTGTGATCCAGTCTGTTTGTCATTCTAGAATCTCCGTTTCTCAGTGATGTCTACACCCATCCTGCTTCAAAATTTGAGATTTAGCCTAATTTGCCAAATGTTTCCCAATATTTGACTTGTGAACATTTGTTTGTGTAGTAATACAACATGAGTGATTAAAGTCAGTTTTCTGATTCAGACAACTTTTTGTACACTGCCACAGCCACCAAAAGATAATGCTGGATATTAATGCCTATATACGGCAACCACATAAATTTCTTCTGAATATCAATTGCAATGAACATCAGGGCTCCTAAAATGTTAGTGGAGAAGAAGGGAAGGTGTATTTCATGCCATTCTTAACAGTTTTACGATAAAGTGAAACCGTACATCATAATACACCTCATTGTTGAAAAATATTGTAGAGTAGAAGTGCAGTTTAATAATGGCGGTGGTAGTAAGGAAACTGCTACAAATTAATTGTTTAAATTTGTATCACAACAACACTTTGTTTTCTTCAGCAATCAATATAATTTAATTATTTGCATTTTTCTGGTGTACTAATTTAATGTAGTTTTTTTCAGTGGTGTGAAGGCTTGCATCTGGTCACCCACCACTCTTTTCTCTCCATTGTAAACAGCCTTAAGTTTTCTATTACTTCATGAAGGTAATTCAATTGAGTGATTGGCTCAAGTGGCAAAAATCTAGTATCTGCCTCTATGGCTACTAATCTAGCCAGCTGACTGAAAGCCTAATTGGCAGCTTGCTTTGCACTCTGTATACCAAAGTGGTTTTATTGATGCTGGATAAACAGTGTGGCATGTATAAAGCGAGCCAATATACTGCAAATATATTGTTTTACACCAACACATTCTTAGTTTTCCCATGTTTCCCTTAAATATTTACTTAGTTCTTCTCTGGGGTTTTATATTGTGTATAGGAATGATCAACTCTACCAACCCTTGGAATTTTTATTGAATCAAGGATGGTAAAGTATTCTGCAGTGATTATTATATAAATAACTCTACAGCATGCCTGGAGGAGTTGTGTGTGAACTGGTTAATTTTTTGTTTTGCTAGTAATGATTGCACTTCCAAGTAGTCAATCAGTTTTCATTTACATAACACACATTTTGGCTCTGGATACAATTTTTTAAAGCTCTGACATACAGGGTATGGTAAAACTGCAAATGTTATCTTAGTGTCCTTCCATGCTAACACATGGTAATTCATAATTAATTAATTATATAATGAATAATAATGGTAAGACATTGCAACCACCAATGTGCACTTTTTATCAATTAACTCTAGATATGGTAAGTGATTTTAATGAATTGACCATTTCAGACCAACTTTGGTGTGGTTCACTGTGAAAGAGGCACAGCCTCATTAGCCACTGAAGTGATTTCAAGCAGCTTATAAAGGTGATTTACAATGTTGATTTTAAAACTAAAAATCCCTGTACACATGTTAGAAAAGCACACTTTAATCTTTTTGCGTTGCAGGTATGAATGGCGTCTCTTTGTATCCTCAGAATCAATGGGCTGCTGAGAGATATAAGATCCAGCCTGCGGTGTCTACAAACTGAAAATTATTCTCTGTTCCTCTCCTGTCATGCGAAGTGGCACGCTAATTAAGTTCTTAAGGTATTTGGTTCCATATTGTTTTTAATTTGACTATCCAGGTACATTGGTTCACAATTATGTTTACAAACCCCATTAAAGGACCATGTACACTGCTGCTACAAGATGCAGGCCCATCTCCTACCATGTGATAAAGGTTCAGCCCCCAGAAACCAAGCACCAGAAACACCTAGCAGGTAAGAGGCCGAGAGGGTTTGGACATCACCAAGATTCTGAATGAAATAAAAACAAGCTGGAACCAGCTGGATTCCGGAGTACAGAAGAGAACCTCCTGGTTTTCACAACAGGTGAAAGAGCACAGACTTACTGAGTGTTCGCAGATAGGGAAGCCTGGCGGTGAAACGGTAAGAATGCAGGAAAGCACAGAGAAATTCTACTTGACATGTGAAATTCACAAAGAGGGAACTGAAACGTAACTACAAAACGCATGCCGGTGGGGGGGGGGGGGGGGGGGGGGGGGGGGGGGGGGGGGGGGGGGGGGGGGGGGGGGGGGGGGGGGGGGGGG